>JACXIK010000022.1:2816710-2975167 GCA_014737385.1 Bombus superbus
CCGCCGACGCTGTCGATGGAGGAACGCTTTTCCCTCCACGCACGTTGCCATCGTTCAACGTTTCCCGGAGGATGTGTGTGGAGGAGTTGCACGCTTTACTCGCTCTCGGTATTCGTGATCGTGAAACGCTGCTGCCGGGTTTGTCGATGATCTTGGTGTGTTCGCCAGCGGGGGCGGGGGCGGGGCGCGTGGTGCGCCTCCAGGATCGTTGTGTACAGTAATCGTGCCGGGAGTATAATCGTTCCGGCTATGGTGGGTATCTCCGACTCTATCTCTCTTCTCTCTTCTCTCCTTCTATACGTACATACGTACACGTACTATACACGGACGCATACATATTACACAACGGAGACTCTGTTCCTTTCTCGTTCGCTCTTCCGTCCCTTCGTCCGTGATTCTTTGTTTGGCTCATGGTGGAAACGAGAGTAAACCAGAACCAAACTATAACGGTCGGCTAGCCGACCGTCCGGTCGATGGGTCGGTCGAACGACCAACCGACCGACGGATAAAGGAACCAGCTACTGCCGTTGCCGTTGCTACTGTTGCCGTTCACGGTGTTCCGCTGGTGCTGGTGCTGGTGCTGGTGCTGTTGCTGTTGCTGCTACCACCGCCGCCGCTCTTAACTCGGCGCACGGATATTGTTTACCCGACCATTTAGGTAATTGCTGGCCTACCGCCCTGCCAGCCAATCGAACGTAACCGGCGGATGAGCCTGCAATACCGAGCCCTCCCTCCCCTCCAATCGACTCTCTCCTCCTTTGTCCTCTACGCTCGCTGTCTCTGTCTGCTCTGCTATCGCGATTTTTCATCTTTCTTCTCTCTCGATCCGCCGCATCATCGCGTTGTCCTACCTCGTTCGTCGTTCGATTCGCGTTCGCGTTGCAAGCTTCCCTCCGATCATCATCGAATTAGCTTGGGCCCAATCGTTCGACGAGATTGACGCCGCTGCTCTGCCAGCGATGATCGATTCTTTCCACGAAATTGGAGAGACACCCGCGCTCACCCGTGGCATCCTTCCACCCTTCTCCGATCCTGTCCACGATCGACCGGATCATTCGATGACCGATCAAGCGAGACGATCGCGATGCGTCTTATTAATAGTTTGATCGACGACGACGACGACGACGACGACGACGACGACGAAGACGACGACGACGACGATGACGACGACGACGGCGATGGAAAGGTTACGCAAACGTTTCTCCGGAGCTAAGGGTCCAATTAACTGGCCCGAGGGACGTTCTGTTTGCCTTAAAATTGCGTAATTCCTGGAATCCGATATCGATCGCTCGTTGCAGATTCTCGACGTCTCGCGTTACAGATCCTTCTCGGAAAGCTTTCCTATTTACCAAACGCAAATGGATATTTAACAGTGTGGAAGAAGCGGCGTTCCTAGAGCGCGAACTTGAGCTAAAAGTCCGGGGATTTTTATGCCCTTGGCAAACGCGCGAGACGAAATACATCTTGCCTCGAAACCGCTTTACCAATTAACCGTAAATACCGTCGAGGACCGGCGAGGACAGCCGAACGTAATCACTCTATAGCAAACGGATATATAAATCGCTCCGTATCTAATCCCACTCTAATCCCACTCTGTAGCAAAGTGTTATAGTCGAATGATTGAAACGTATATTGGCGAGTCCTTGAGCGGCGGAAACGCGAGTGGCTGAAAAGCTGCTGGCTCCTCTGATCCACCGTTAATAAGCTGTAATAATAGGTCGGGGACGGGCGCGAGTCGGCGGCCGCGTCGCGAATCGATAGCATAATGAAGCAGATCAAATATTTATAATCCTACGCGGCCGCCGCTTTATCGGTCGAGTTTTACTTCGGCCGTACAGATGTTGCTGGCGGAACGGGAATCGCGTAATCGCATCGTTTTCGGCGCGTCGCTGGCGCATCGACGGATGGAACGACGAGAGCGATGGTTTTCCAGGCACTGGTAGTTGGCAGCCGCCGGACTAATTTTCGACGCGGCGCTCGCCGCGCTCGGCTAATGAGCATTATCGTAAATTTATTTCGGCCCGGCTCGCCCGGCCACCGCATAAGAACTAACAAATTAATTTAATTCGTAAATGACACGTACGGCGTGCACGGTGCATTTACTGCATTGAATGCCGGCGCGCCGGCTGCAGCTCAATTTGCAGCCGGCCACCAAAGCTTAATTAAAAATTTACACCGACAATTGTAGCCGAGCAGCGGCCGCCGCTCACCGTTACGCACGTGCCTACTCTCGTCGTTGCTCGTCGGTTTTAACTATCTCCCTGACAAAAAGCCTCCTTACGGCGACGAACGGAGAGACACAAAGAGTGTTTGCGCACGACGGATGAACGAGAAAAGCGAGTGGAAGGCGCGTCACGGTCGACGTGCGACTTTCAACTTTGCGTTTTATCGTTGGATCATCGTGCACGAAGCAATAGAAAAGAACAGGTTGTTATCCGTCCAATAGGTTAGGGGACGATAGGGGTTGCGAGGTCGCAGGTGAACACACTGCCGGATTACCCTACCTGGCAAAGTGATGTGGGTTTAGGCGAGCGTTCCTAATAGTTCTGAAACGGTGCACGAGTCGAGGAGCAAGCTAGGTTGATAGATAGATGGCTAGACCGGCAAAAGGAGGAGCGGAGCGAGAGGCTGGCGTAGGGCGTGTGGGTGCTAGAGGAGGATAGATCGATAGACATTGGGCGAACCGGGACGAAGACCGAACGATACCGGTCGACGATCCGGCAGAGAAAGACGTAAATATAGAATAAGAGATGATAGGCGAAAGAGAGAAGGGACGATAGAAGGTAGAACCGGAGGAGAGTCGAGGGGCGGCGGGTAGTTTGGAACGGAGATCGAACAGACCAGCCGTGACCAATTTGCGCCCGTTCGTGCTCCCGATTCTGATCCCGATCCACGATTCGCTCGCGTCCACATGCATACACACGCGCGCGCACGCTCTCTCTCTCCCTCTCTCTCTCTCTCTCTCTCTCTCCCTCTCTCTCTCTCTCTCTCTCTCTCATACACACGCACAAACATATTCTACACTCTCTCATCCTGGACATCCATACCGCATATACGTACACGTATTCGTGCACACAAGGACAGAACGAAAACGGTAGAGTCGGCGTAGAGATCTTCTCTACGAGCTGGCCCCTACTAGCAGGGCCAACGATGCCAAAAGATACTCGTCAGAGAGGAAAGTCGCGTTGTGTTGTCGCTCGTTGTACGCCGGCCACCCCAAAAGTTTCACGCCTATCTGGACCGACGGCACCACTTCTATTCGCGCCACGATAATTGGCCAATTAAAACCGGCCGAGAGCGTTCGAGTTACCTGGCATCCGATAATTATACGGTATCCTCGCGGTGGTTCGACCACGTATCCACGCGACCAAGGGGTGTCAGAAAGGGAGGCATTCGACCTGCTGGCGAAGGGAGGACTCCGAGCCGGAGGATGGATCCTGACATGGAAGGAGGAGAGAGGCAAGAGGGAAACGGAGGAGGCTGCCTACGAACGTAAGGTAAGGGGGTTGGGAATCGACTATTCCGATTACGTGGCTTCGGATTCTGCGACTCCCTTTCTCTCTGCCTGCTTCCTCTCTCGTTCTCTCTTCGCGCGTGTCCCACCCCTCTTGGCCCTCTCCGGGTCTTCCCTCTCGACGTCCTGTCCTCTTCTACGTAAATCAATGCGGCCAGCACGCCCTCTCCTTAACCCTGTGACGCATGACTGGAATATTCCTCGGTTCTCCGCGTTCATCCGCGGTCTGTTTACCCGGACTCGTTTCCCAGGTATCGATATAATGGCGTTTGGCTTCGTGCTCGCGCTCGTGCCCGTTGATTCGATAAGAAGGGTAGCGGCGGCGGCTTGCTTGGTCGAGAACCAGCCCCCGGTCGACTTGATCGACAGCTCGTTAGCCGGCATGTTAATTGATTCGATTTCCTGCCGCGAGGACAAGAGAATTTCCTGCCTTCCTATGGCAATATCCTTTACGCTTTTTCCATTGTTTCCATCATAATCGAATCGACGCATAATCGAATCTACCTTCATGCTCCTTTCACGCGCAAATATCGTACGAAGAATTTTATATCGCCATCTGTAACAACGATGCATCTCTGACACGGCAAACGGAATAGAATTATTTTTTTGCTTATTTATAGCCGCCACTACAATACCGCGTAATTCGCGCGTTATAGTCGTTTCGTGCATAATTCGCCAATATTCGATCGCTTTCTCCACCAACGCAAATACCAAGCGTTCGTCAATGCCAATTGGCGCGAGTTCCTTCCGCGTTTCAAACGCTATCGAATTCGGTTACACAGGAACGAATATTTAGTTTTTTATCGAGCGACACCCTCCGAAAATGAAGAGGCGAAACTAATGGAATTGTATCGGCCACGCGATCCGTGACGTATGTCTCATTAAGAATGTTCCAGTTTGATTCATTTCGGAGGCGAGTGATTGATCGTTTATCCCTAATTAGAGATCGGAGAAGTCGTGAAAAAGTAGATGAAATTACGCGTGACACGAGCGGAAATTAGGTTCGTGGCGAACAGAATGATGTATGATCGTTATACTTCAGTAACCTTAGCGACAACTACGTTAAGATACTCGCGGGCCGCTGCTCTATTTCCGATGGAACTTCTTCTACGAGGTAATTATCCTCTTAATTAGAAGCATAATTCCCCGTTGACGTACCGTGTTCCTTTTGAAGAGAGACTCGAATAAAGAACGAAAAAAAAAGAAAAAAAAAGAAGCAGAGGAAAAATGGTAGAAGCGAGAAAGGTGGAAGGTTTTTACCGTATTACGCGAACATTTTTTGACGCGTTGGTACTTTCGCGGTATCATTTTGCTCAAGCTCGTAATCAGCCGGCACAATGCGGTGACTTTTAATGCGTAATCGCGTAAGCGTTAATTGTTGGTGATTACCGGTTTACAATTAACATTTTCTATAGACTATTGAGCATCGATTCATGTTAATTACTAAGCTCCCCCTTTGTTTAATAAAGCTCGTTTTCAAACGATTATTGCCGCGCATTCGACTGACATTATTAGCGGATAGAAACGTAATTGAAAACGCGCCAGCAAGAATCAGAAATTCCACCTCTGTTCCAAGACCTGGAAAATCAAATTTCGAATCGTTCCAAAAGTTCCTGATAACGTTTCGACGAACAGAAAAGATTCTCTGCGATAAGAAAAAAAAAAAAAAAAAAACAACTCTCCGACCGTATCAGGTTCGCTGCACGATAATTCAAATTGATGGTCGAATCAACTGGATTTGTCACTACCAAATCCAAGTTAATTGCCACGACGCAGCTCGTGCGCGCAAGCTTTTCCAATGTTCGAGTCAACGCCTGCCTTCGGACCTGTCAGCGAGGGGATGTACATTTGTCGTAGACTTTGGAAAAGCATCGTTTTCAAAACGCTCGATCGTAAATGCACGATTCGCAAATACCTGGAAAAACTTGCAAGTAGCCGCGAAAGCGTTAAACCGTATCAACGTCCATTCGGCAAATCCAATCGGATCGAGTCGAAGGGATTAAGCGTATCCGGGACAGGTTGCGACGATTTACGCTTGCCCGCAGAGTCTCGGGCCGGCCAAAGATATTCCAGCGGCCGCGTACTCGGCTCAACGGGAACAATGCCCGTAACGGGGATCATAATGGACCTAATGACGACACAGCTTTCCGGATAATTCGATGTCGAGGCAGGAGGAGGACGATTTCCAAAGGACGCGCGTGCGAAGCGTCGAATAGGGCCCAAAGGAGGTGATTACGCGACGCCTCGTACTCGAATGGTGAACGGCTGGTAAAAGGGTCGCCAGTACATATATAATATATCGCATTAGACGCGGGGGAACGGAGCTCGGGTATCGCTTACGCGTTATTATTGCAGCGATACGACACGCTACGGTGTCACCCGTGACCTCCCATGGGGGCCGCGCACCATATCATATACAATATAGGTACCAACTGTCACACCATCGGCGAGAGGCCGGGGATCCCATGGAAACCGGCTAGGCGTGCTTTATGGTGCGTCAAATTAAAAGATTCCCTCCTTTGCGTTCCCTAACTGCGATCTGATCCACTTGCCCGACTAAACGGGACGAGGAGCGTGTCTTTACGATCCGAGTCCTGATGCACGACGCAGATCGGCCCGCGGTAGTTCTGGTGCTCGTGATCGAGCCTTAATTCGCGCCCAATGGACCGCGAGCCGCGTGAAATTTTCTAATTCGATGGGACGGCGTTCCTTAATCGTCCTCGATTGGGACGACAGTGTCACGAGTAGCTACTGCGATCGTTGGATCAGCGTAAAGTGGCCGAAAAGTCGTGCAATTGCGAGTTTCTTGAGAGAGAGAGAGAGAGAGATAGGCTCTTGAAAAAGAACGACATTATTTTTATACCGTTCTGTGTTATTCTACAACATAAATTCTGAACATCGAGCAAGAATCAATCTTTATAAACTGAATCGCACGCAAACGCTGTTCGAATCGGGGCAACCTCCACCGTTCGATCGTCAATGAGATACGACGATATTTCCAAATCTTCCGCGTCGGTCGTTACCGCGATTTATCGAGGGCTGTGAGTTATTCGAGGGAATCTGTTAAACGGTCGTCGGCTCGTAAGGCGTCGCGAGCATAAATATCGGACCGCGTAACGAATCGGTTCGATAATGCGGCCGATTAGCCTGGAATCGTGGCCAAAATTCGAACGGCGCTCGATTGGCCGACCACTTTGCAGGTTTCGCGCGTGAAACCGCTTGATACCGGAGGCGTACGCTCTCGCGATCTTCACGCGAGCGGTACGGTGCGTGTGGTTAAACAGGCCGGCAGCTATGAATTTCCGGGCGATGTGCCATCTGCCGCGAATTACACCTTGATCCGTCTTAGATCGTCTTGACGAGATCGTACATCGTGAATAATGCTCGCTAGCGCGTCAAACAGACGCGACCGTTTATTTCGCTTCTTAAAGACGTACGGCGAACGCTATTAAACGAGACAAGAGGACGAACACAAAGGGTAAAACGTTTGACGGTGATAATTCCCGGGGATATAATACGCAACTGTGTTCGGATAAGCGAGTGTATTCCGTCTGGCGGAGTGTAAGCTATTTTTGCGGTTGCCCGCTTTCTAAATAGTCACCGGCGCGTTTCGCGCGTGGGAAATGATACTGTGTTTATAACGAGACGGCACGAGCAATTATTTAATGGCGTAGAACGCGTTGTAGAAACTAGACCATCCATTAAACTTGCAACGATCGAATAGACCGTAATAATCGTGCAAGTACAAATAGTACTCGTCCGAGGGTTTGCCTAAATCTACGGCGACTTCCGACTCTCTTAAACGTCAGCCTGTCAGCCTGTCGGCTAGTGAAATCCCGAAACTCGATTTTAATTCATCCACGAAAAAAAGAGGATAAAAATGTCGACGTACGTAGGTGCATAGAAAGTCGACGGGGCCGGTGACGGAAAAAGGTCCGCGGAGTCACCACAAAGGCCACTACGCGCGTCTCGTAACTTCCAATTCGTCCGCGCGTCTCTGTGACGCCGCGCGGAACGCCGCGACGCCGGAGACGTCTGAATTCTTAACGACTGTACGCGTATTAACGACGCGGTCGGTGGCAATTTCGCGCGAAACTTACGGCCGCGGCCCATCGCGGCTCGTTAGTAAAAATAATTCCGTTGCTCGCGCCACTGGAGATCAGAAAGCGGCGCGGGGACGGCGGGGGCGGGACGTCGGACGATCTTCGCACGCCGTTGCCGCTCGGATCGAGGGAAAACGATGAAGAAAGGACGGGACAAAAACGCGAATACGCCGTACACGCGCTGGCAATGTAAACGAACGAGTCTATAAGTCCGCGTCAAGTCGGCCCTGGTGCGAATAAACCCGCACGGTTCTGTCTTGGCCGCGCACCACCTCCTTCTCTTCCTCCACCTTCCCGTGTCCCCCACCCCCCGCTCCTCCGTTTGCCGACGTGTTCGTTCGACCCTCCTCCTCGTCGCGTTGGACGTTCGCCTCTTCAAAGTGTCAAGTGACAAACGGTCCCGCTACCGAGTAGGCGTAGTCGTCGGGGTGGATATAATTTGTCAGGAAATCACCCAATTAGCCTCCCAGTTATGCGGCCCAACAGATTTAACCAATTAGTTTAGCTATGCGAGCCCTAATACATTTCTACGCCGCCGCCGGCTACCGACCGCAGCAGCCGCTTCGCCTCCTCTATTTCCCCTTCGAGTTCTTCTCTTTTCTTCCGCCTCTCTGTGTTTCTTCCCGCGATGCTTGTTTCGCCTTCTACTTTCCTACGGTTTCACCGCTTTTGATCGGTTCGATACACCGCGCGCTGCTTCCAGGCAACGACCGATCGAACGTTCTCGGTGCGATCGTTCGAGGAGCGACCAGATATCGGCCGGTTCCGATAGCACACGGTTCCGATAGCACACGGTTCCGATAGCACACGGTTCCGATAGCACACAGTGCCGGTCAGAGCTCACGCGTTCTGCACATTCTGAACGCGTTCCACGCGCACCGCACCGGGGGCCAGGGGAAAGTGGTTAGTATCTATTTATAGAGAGAGCACCGTCGAGCTCTTCTCTCTGTGTCGAATAGCAGCGAAAGAGAGAAAGGGAGCGAGAAAGTGGGGCTGGTATACAGAGAGTCGAGAGGTGAAGCAATTTGTCTCCCTAATGAGATGTCACCCCATCCGTACGCGTGCAGCCGCGGCCAGTAAGGAGACGGACGGGCCACGGTGAAACCGATCGAGCAGAAATTCTCGGCAACCGTGTCCGTTCTCTCACTTTTTCTGTTGGACGCGATTCTTCCACGGGGTTCTCCGCGATCGTGGTGGTGATTTTTTGACAGTGACCGATGCATCGAGAGGCATCGCCCTTTTTCATCCGCTTCGTCGATCCTGAGAAACGAGGATCGAGCTATTTTCGATACGTCTTAAATTCTCTTGTCCTTAACAAGTTTGGTTATCGCTATCACCTGTGCTACGCGGTGATTAATCTTCTATACAAAGTACACATTATTAACTGTTTGGTACAAGCGGATACGATACATATTTCGATACGAGCAGTTACAATATTGAGCTCATTTTCTAATATTGGGTTTCGGCTTGGCGTGCGATTATAGAAATGCAAATAAACAAATTAGAAATGTAAATAAACTAGCTGGCAGTGTAAACAGACAAATTAGGAACGCAAATAAACAAACAAATTAGAAATGTAAACAGGCAGCTCAATAGAAGCTGTAAGCGAACCAAGAGTAAAAAATGCACCGTGTTCAGCGTGATAAAAGTCGCGTGATCGCGTACATTAACAGCGCTTGTAATTGAATAATATATATATTTCCTAGCAGGTTGGCGTATGCCATTTCAAAGTAGCGTAGATTTGATCCAAAGGCGAACGAACATGCAACCGAGGTGCTCGACAAGGAAAACGAAAGAAACGGATCTCATAGTTGGAATACAAATTTTCCTTCCAAAGATTATTAAATATACTGCGCGAAATGTTTCTCTCTCTCTCTTCCCCCGTTCTTCTCTCAATTCGCCGTGCTAACGTACGTGTTAACTGCCTCGACTTCAAAGAAATATTACTTTTCAGTTACTTCTGATTAAGCGACCACCAGACACGAAAACACGTCTCGGATAAAAAATGAACCGTCACTCTCTCGAACGAAGAAAAACGATTAATACCGAATTATACAAAGTCTAGCGCGTCTATATAAAGCCGTAAGCTCCCTGAACAAACAACACGGCGGATAATAACGTTAATGACTGTTCGGTTGCTGTCCCTTGCACCGAATAAACCATTCCGCTCTGGAAACCGCCCATGTCGCGGGCCGAGTGGCAAACGAATATACGTCCGAGGCGATAAAACGAAAGCCATGATTTTGTCAGCGACCTAAGACGTTCCGGAAATAAGCGTGTCGATCGCGCGATAGAAAAACGGGGCTGGTGGCCGTGTCGTAGCCACCGTTGGAAACCTTTGCGTCGACTGGTTTTTATTCGCGAGGCAACGAGCCGCGGCGGCCCGGTTTCGTTAAACGCTAGGGGGATTTTTACTGCTCGGTTATTGGAGGGCGGGGCGCGGAGGGGGAGGGGCGGGGTTCGTCGATTTTACGCGATTTTACGCGCTTTTACGGGGTAATCGGCACGCACCGCGACGCGAGCCTCCGAAACGTTTAAGGGTATGAAATCGTCAAATAGTTGTGAAACATTCACCGAAGCGACGGCGAACAAAAGGGGGGCTGGCTAGCTACCGATGGATTTGCGTTCGGTTACGAAAATACGATTAGCGCCCGTGAAATATTCATCGAGCTTCCGGTATTTCTTTCGGTTCTTCACCGATACCGCGTCATTATATCGTAACATCGACGAGTTTACAAACTTTTGTCGTTTCTGTCGTTTCTGTCGTTTCTGTCGTTTCTTTCTTCTCTCCTCTCCTCTTTTCTTTTCTTTTTTCTGTTAGACGCGAGAAAGACACGGTGGAACGTTGGCAAGAACGTTACAAAGCCTCGCGTATTTTCGTCATTATCCTCGGCCGGGGTTTTTTCATCGGTAGCGAATCTCTGGCGGTGCTTTAATCGCGGACAAGAGAGGTCGATCAAATGGAGTAACACGACACGTGGGTAGAGAAATAGAGAGAGAGAGAGAGAGAGAGAGAGAGGACGGTGAATGGGACCAGTTGGAGTACAGGATTGCTCTGGTCGATTCTAATTGAATCGTCCTTTGGCCTTTAAGCGATCACAGTTCCGCCCACTGTTGCCGACGAGTGAGACGTCCGACCCTCCCGGCCTCTCGGCTTCTATTACGCGTTTCCAGCCGGAGATTCCACGACTCGTCTTATTTTAGGACGCGATCGAGACTGTTTCTTCTCCTCCCTTTCTTTCTTTTTCTTTTCTTTTCTTTCTTTCTTTTTTTTCGTCTCTACGCGGAAACCCGGACTACTCTTCGTCCCGGGCGATAATTGCTCGAAAATTAATTTCCCGTATGGGGAATCGGCGTGAAACGAGGTTGCGTTCAATCGAACGACTCGATCGAAAGAGTATCGAACGAAACGGAAGAACCGTAGTCGAGATCGGGAAACACCGTTCGATGGATATCTTCTTCGTTCCGTGCACGTTGGACGAAGGAAGAGAATTTGGGCGATCCGCGCGATACATCGATCACGAATCGAGATCGTTTTCTCTTCCAAGAAGACTCGTGCATCGAATCGACCTCCACTTGCCTTCTTCACCCACGCGGACCACAATTGCGCACGAGGTGTCCCGTTCACGCTCTGCTTCGGGCGTTATTTTTAAAAACCGTCCAAGAATTTCTCTCTCGTTCGACGAAACTTAATTCCGTCCTCGATAAGATCCGCTGCGAATCTGCTGCGCATTTTGCACGGCCAACGCTGATCGCGCGAGAGAGCGGCTCGTCGAACGCCACGAGGGGGGCAAGTTGCAGGTGCTCCGTGATCGGTCACGCGCTTAAAAACGCTCCCGGCCGATGTTTCGTCCCCTTTCGCGATCCAAGCAAGGAGTCTCCCCTTTCGGGAACAAACGGGCCGGCGCGCACGCGTGGGTATTAAATTAATGTAGTCGACTCCTAGGTCGGCGATTAAACAAAGGGTGAAAATTGAGCACCGCGTGCTCCCCGCGGTGGCGGCGGCGTGCACGCTTTCGAAACGGCGCATCGGCTACACCCACCCTCGGCTATTTCGTCGCTCGATCGCTCGTAACGCGCGCGGCTTCCGGCGTGGACAGCGGCGGTTCCGAGTATATCGCGCTGCGCTATTGGCGCGCGAACGCGCGCTCCTACCTTCACGGACGAGTAATCGTTCCTACACTCGCGTCTCGCTTACTTTCACGGACACGGTGGTCAGCCTGTGTGCGCGATCGTTTTCACGAATACAGAGGCCGCGAGACCAGTTACCGGTTCGTTCGTGTGCGAGAGCTGGTCGGCGAGAGAAAGGTGCAGCGGGGGTGTGCACACGCGTTTAATATATGTAAACTCGGCCGCGTATGTATATACGCGTCGGTTATACCTATGTACACATCGGCCGACCGCCGTGGGGCGGGCTTCGTTCGTTGAATGCGGTTTAATATTAATGGGAACTGATGATAAGCAGCGCAAACAAGCGTCGAGTCTCCCGGGAGAGATCTGCCTTCTGTTACCCGGGGTGCAGTGGGGCCCCATACACGCGTACACATGCACGTCAACGACGACGGATAGGATGGCTACGACCACGGCTACGACCACGGCTACGGCTACGGCTACGACCACGACTACGACCAAGATGACGTCGACCTGTATCGGCCGACTAACGTTGCGCACGAAAATGCTCGGCAGCGTAGGGCACACACGACCATCTTCCCGCGGAGTGGTACCACGATCGTTTAATCGTGACGCGCACATACGCGCGCGTAGTATTGGTCTTACACGGATTCACGACTTTTACACGCACAGATGCGTACAAATGAGGGAGAACCAATGGGACACCGTTGGACCAAGGGGGAGAAGAGAGAAGGAGAGACTCGTTTGCCGGTACTTACTTTAGTTGCTTCGTCCTTTTCGCCTCCACCCTGTTCTCTGTGGACGCAACCCCCTTCCGTCGTGGCGAGCAGCCTCTCTTCCGTGGCTCCGCGATTGTACCCCGGCTAACCTATTCGGTTTCGGCGCGAGTGTTTGCTCGACAAATTAGAAAACGATCGGCGATCGACTCGCCGAAGGGAGCCCGGCAACACGGCGGGGGTTGTTTCGTCGATGGGGACGCGCGCGCGGCACCTAATGCGCTGCCCGAAATTGCTCGCTAATACGTTATAAATTCCCGGCTCGTTTGTTAACACGCTGTCCGTCGTGGCTTAATCGCGCGCGTATTTCCGTTCTAAGGATAAGCAGAGCGTACTCGAAGATGATCCGTCAGGCAACTTGGAAGAAATATACGGAATGATTTATCACGGTCTAGGTTTCGTTTCGGAATTTCGAGGCCCATTGCCTGCCAAATTTAGGGCGTATTCCCGGCTCTACGGCTTCCGTTGTGTTTCTGGTATTCAAGCTCGGCGTGCTGTACACTATCTGTGCTTGATTAAACGGCTCCACGCTCGCCTACAACGGTTATTAGTACGCTCGACTGCGAAACTGCCATTATACCTTCTCGGCGAATACTTCCGTTACCTACGAATTAATCGTTTAAGAATAAATCTTTATATTCATTCGCAGTCATATTCGATGCAAATGCGAAGCACGGTTCTGTGAACGAGTAATTCTTGCCGACAATAAGCAATTCAATCGGAATCCGGGGGTGTCGGTAGCGAATAATCGAGCATTGGCAACTAATTTGCGCGACGATCATCGCCGCGACGCTACACGATATCTCGGTGGTGCACGGATATTCTCGTCGCCGCGGCGGAAGCCGCAATGAGAAGTACAAAGCTCCCGCTAGTTTCTGCAGTAGGTGAGAAACGAGGGAATAACGGAGGAGTGTGTGCGTGTGTGCGTGTGTGTGTGTAAGAGAGAGAGAGAGAGGAAGAGAGAGAGAGAGAGAGCGAGAGGGAGAAACGTAGAGCAAGTAGAGGAAGCGCGGAGGCGGTGGTGAGCGGGTGGGAATAGGGATTCCATTATTTAACCGAGGTAGTTTAGGCGAGTATTAGGGGTTTGAGTTTATGACACCCCTCTGCTGTCCGGATTGCCTATTAATACGATATGAGGCTCGCTCTACGGGCTCGCCTCTATTCGCATCATCGCGCCAGGCGAGAACCTACCCAGAGCACGAATTTTTTTATCACAACGACGTTTCGTATGAATGCGAAAATTCCTTCCCCCGCGACGCTCGATTCGAGCCCGACGCAACCCCCGCTGGCCCGAGTGTATCATCCCCTTTTCACCGGGCCCGATATCTTTATTGCCTGTTTTCATTCCACGCAATCTCGCTCGGTAATTTATCCGTTCGCTTTTCGCTCGTCCGATTTTATTCGCCGCTGTGTCTCACGGATTTTCCGCCAGGGGATTTTGTATTTTTTTTCTCTCTTTATCTTTTATTAATCGATCGCCGTGGAATCCTCCGGTTCGAGCGCGTTTCTTCGAAGATATTACCTTCCCTTCGAAGGAGGAAGGTTCTCCGTTAAATCGACTCTTGTCGCGTTCGAATCCCGTTGGAAACCTGACCTCGATTTACGGACGGTTCGCGACTTCGCTTCGTACGACGGTTTCTTTCAGACGCAACGCCGATGAACGAAGGAGAACTGACTACTGCTGCTCCGCTCGTGGAACAACAGGCTCCGTGTAACTGGATCGAGAGGTTACGGATTCTCTCCTACGGTAACGATCTTTGCCGCGCCAGTCACGCTGCGGTCGCGATTCAAACTTTACGTAAACGTTTAAAACACCGGCACCGGAGAAGTTTGTACTTCGGCTTATATCCGCGTACAAATTGCCTTTCGCTTAAGAGCTAATTAGGAGGCAGTGCCATCCCGTCGGGAAACGGTTCTACCGCCTGGCACAAAATATCCCTAAACTGGCGAACGTATCCTGACCCCATGGAATCGAGAACTCGAGCAGAAGGAGCAGCCCTCCTTCTCGTCTACCTATACAGACCGGGTAATCGTTACGACGTACCGTAGACAGATAAGAGCATCGACTGACTGCTTCCGCCTCGATTTCCTCTCCCCTCCCCTCCCTTCCCCTCCCCACCACTCTCTTTCTCTTCCAACCCCGTCGAGCGGTCCATCGGTTCTAGAAAGCATAGAATCCTCTTGGATTCCCCGGAGCCGATTTATCCGCGTATACTCCTAAAGTGGCGGGTGATCCTCGATGAACCGTGACTGGTCAGGATTCTAGCGATTCAGGGTAGAGTACGAGCAAGCTCGAGTCATTGAAAGCGTGTTACGTTCGATTTAAGAGTTACGACCGACCCGGCGTTTAGAATATGGCGAATGATCGTCAGGGGTCCGATGGATGGTTTTACAGCTTTTTTTCCCATTTGATTTTTTACTTAGATTTTTCGGATCGTTCGATCGAGCAGCAGCGGCGGTTAAGATCATTGCGAACGAGGCAGTTTCGATGGAGGAAATATCGGGGTCAGCGTGGATAAAATGGGAGGCTAGTAAACTGTGAGAAACTCTCAGCTGATCTGGCAAGTAGATGCACCGGGGGATCGCGCGATTTAAGGGACACTTAATTGCGTGTGCTTGGTGCGACACGAAGGAAAAGTAAAACGGTACACGCAATCGAAATTGGTGATCGTGAAAGTCAATTTATCAACGTAAAAAGAAGACGAAGAAGACGAAGAAGACGAAGACGAAGAAGACGAAGAAGAAGAGAAAAGTAAAACAGAGTCTCCAACATCGTCGCTTTTCCGTACCTTTTAACTTCAAGATTTGACCGATACGACCAGCGAACAACTCGATTGCCAGCGATGCTGTAAGCATTTTCTCCAAGCAAAATTCTCAAACAACGTGACTTGAAACGAGATTCGTCGCAGTCGATAGATACCAATTATTTACATGGCGCGTCCTTCCGAGAACCTTCGCGACGCCGATTTCATCCCAAAACTAGTAAGCGTCTAGCGACTTACGAACAGATGTGTACAATATTTCCCGGTTGTCTCTCGGTTTACCGACGCAATTAAAATTCGCCTCGCAAGCTCAAGCACGTTCATTGCCACGCCATTAATCCCCGAACATCCTACCAAAACCAACAAGCGCCCTATCCTCCCTCCTCCGAAAGCCCCGCAACGATTCTAGCTCTAAATACCTCTAAATATTCGCCGCGCGCTACGACAACTCCAAAGGAGCATCCGATTCTTCGAGGGAGCTGCGACGAATGAAAGAAACGGCATGGAAAAGTAGTCGGAAATCGTAAACTGCTCGACACTTCGGCCCTCCTGGACAAATAAGACGGCGAGTGGAGAAGACGAAGCGGCGACGACAACCGCGGCGATGAGTGGGACGACGCGGTTCGGTGGTGTACGCGTTTCCACTACGCGGCATTCAGCTTGACGCCGCTCTTCGACTCGGTTCGCTTTCCATTCAGCCCAAGAGGACGACGACGACGACGACGACGACGACGACGACGACGACGACGACGACGACGATGCGGGGCTGGTATGGAGCGAGGCAGAAGGCTGAGAGGGGTCGGGACGGGACAGCTAAATAATAATTCTCACTTAACTAACTCGGTTAACTAGCTTCGCCGCGGCTAATAATAAAGGCGTCGTCGTGAGCACGGACCGGAGCGGCGTGGGTCGAGTCGGGGGAAGAGAGGATCGTTTTCAGAGGGTGCTACGACGACGTCGTCGAGTCACGGGCGAAGAGCATGGAGGGGAGGGAGGGACGACCGCGGACCGCGTCGAGGTCTGAAGTCAATTTGTCGGAGAATGCGTTGGCAACACGTGCGGCGCTCGACTAGCGCGTCCCTCTTCTTCTCGCTTGTCCCTCTCGGAACACCGAGACCGAACGTCCGTCGAAAAACTCTCGACGAGATCTCGACGGCGCGCGGCGCGGCGCAGCGGCCGGCAAAAAGTCGGACAATTAGCCGGCCGAAGAATTTCAACGGGCCCTAGACCAGCAGTCTGCCGCGGAGGAGCAGCCGTAGGGATTTCCAGAAGGACTTTGGCGACATGTGCTCCGAAGCTTAAACTCACCACCGA
The DNA here is from genome assembly GCA_014737385.1 of Bombus superbus. Taxonomy (NCBI): domain Eukaryota; kingdom Metazoa; phylum Arthropoda; class Insecta; order Hymenoptera; family Apidae; genus Bombus; species Bombus superbus. The sequence goes on from JACXIK010000022.1 coordinate 2,833,311, forward strand.
CCCGCACCCCTCCCTCCCTCCCTCTTCGTGGTGGGAAATTATGAAAAAAATGGAAAATTACGAGATTCTCGGAAGAACGCGGTTTACGGAGACCGAGGCAACGTGTTCTGTTCGGGGAAACACGAACGAATAGAACAGAGAGAGAGAGAGAGAGAGAGAGAGAGAGAGAGAGAGCGAGGGATTTGATCTGTTCGACAGATCGATGTGTCGGAAGAAACCACCCTACAGATGGACCGATCTAAAACAAAGTACGCGAAAGACTATCGAAGAGGGCCGACGGACTGACCACGAGGGTTAAGAAAGAAAGCCAAAGGCACCGAAAGGTATTTTTTATCGGTCGCCAGTCTATGCTCTCACGAAAAGGTGTATCGCGTGCCCTCCCACGTCTCGAGCGGTCCAGGATCGGAGATCCGGGTCGACCTTTCGGTCGTCGGGGGTGCTCCGCAGCCCGCCACTACGTAGGTATCCACTTATAAACACGACCCTACTTACTCTTTCCGTAGTCCTGGCCTCGTAGGACTCGCGTCAGAGCGGTAAAAGGGTAGATAGATACACGGCACGGTATTAGTAGGTATTAGGTGTTGGCCTGGGAAAGGCTGCACGTGCTTGCGAGGAATCCCATCCCTCCTGCGAGTTCGGATAATTCTTTAAGTGCTTCCTTTCCCCCTTCGCGCTGCCGCCGATCTCGCCACTCTTACCCCGGGGGGGCCGATCCTCGGTCTCGACCTACCCCCTCCCCTTTCTCGACACCACCCCCTCTTGGAGAAGAAGACCGACGTGCTCGCGGTGCTACAGACTCCGGCACCGGATCTCTCTATAGACGCGAAGTCGTCGCCTCTTTTTCCATCGTCGTCGTTTGTCGTCTTCGATGGATCGCGAGATCCTCCGCAGCCAGCCAGACGGCTTTTAGCAATTTTACGTGTGTACGACTCCGATTCGGCTTTCACCGCGTTTGAACGCCGCCACCTTCCACCGGAGACAGGCATCCCCCCTTAATCTTCTTAACGCCAAGTTAAGCATCGCTGAAGCTAGATGCGTCGACTTTAATGCATACGATAATCGGATAGGCTCGAACGGACGACCAACGCGAGCGTCACGCTCTTCTAAGATTAATTATCTATTAGAAGGCGGGCGATAGTTGGCGCGTGTCACGCGGAAATTGCGCTCGTCGTTCTGCAGGCGACGAGGAAGAACTTAGGAAAGAGCGACGTTTCAAAATCTTTTGGGAAAAGATCGAACGATCGAGAACGTACATCGCGAAAGTAAATTCGTCGCTATTTGCGAATCTGTGGTTTCCGCGGGATATTTCCCGCAACTATTTGGCCGATTTACGTATTCTCGTTTACGTATTCGGAGCGACGTGTCGCGCGATAGCGGTATAAATAGAGCGTTACTTTCGCAATTTGAAACGGCAGCTTCCATAATTAGAATAATATTGCCACAGGCGAGACTCGTAATTTCCGTAACGCGGCGCAGTCGAGCGGCGGCGTAGTCGGTAAATGACATAATTATCGCTGAATGAGCGCTCGTATCGTGCCGGCGCCCGCCGCCGTGCGGAGCAAAATTACTTCGTAACACCTAGTTTTCCGCTCGGAAGTTCCGCCGCATCCGGTTGACGCAGCGAACGACGAACAAAATAATCCAACACGGAGAGCACGAGTCGAGCGTTCTGTTCACGGCGTATCGCCTCAACTTCGTCGACAAGGGCATCTAGGAAGCCATTAGAAGGGCCGGGCGGACGATGCCGATGCTTCGCGCGGAAAAGTCAACGAACCGTTCGAAGGCTCCTCGACATCTGGATGAAATTAACTCGACCGGCTCTTCCGCAGACAGACTGTCTGCCGCAGCTTCTCGCCTCCTGCGATATTTTTCAGGAGCGAGGAGACTCCCGGTTTCACCGACAGACCGACGAATCGAGGATTAAGCGACCCATTACGTCTGCAAATCTTCTGTTCGCCGATCGCGGATGAACGACTTGAGGAATCTAAAGTCTAAACGCAGGCGAGGATATTCGCAAAAGACGGGCGAATCGCAAGACGGGCGAATCGCAAGACGCGCGAATCGCAAGACGCGGAACAGAAGAAGAAGAAGAAGAAGAAGAAGAAGAAGAAGAAGAAGAAGAAGAAGAAGAAGTTGTAGAAATTATTGACGTCGACGTGGCAACAAAATATCTACTTTGGTTTTCTGATCGATGACAATCGACATCGTCGGCAGGCGAACGCTGACAATGGCGGACAATGGCTGGCGCGACGGATAAAAAGCGCAAGGCACGCTTGGAACCGGACAATGAAAAGCGTTGAATTCGTCGCGGTGGATTTATAGGTAATTATTTTTCTCCAACGCGTTCGCGCGTTCGACATCCCATAGGGATGGCGGGAGAGGTAGAGGCGGAGGAGGTATTGGAGACGGCGATGGAGGTTGTGAACGGGGGCTGCGGACGTGTTTCGTCAAGCGAATATCTCCGGCGAACGAGAGCCACCGCTGGGCGTGGAAACTAAAGCCTGATCGTGTCGCGGATGTACATTTTCTACGGGATCGTATTCAGAGAACGACGCAGCCCGAGAGATGTGGGGTGTGGAGAACGAGCTGGTGCAGCCAAAAGGGGTGTGGGGGTGTATAACGCGACAATTGTCGGATACGACGATCCGCGCGAATCGCGCGCACAAGGACTTAGCTAGTCGGTGTATATATGTGCGTGAATCCTCACCGCGAGGCCGAGTGGAACAGCGGATCCGGGAGGATGAGTATCGGGTAAGATACACGAGCAAGAATAGGACAGATAGAAGGGAAATGGAGAGGGAAAGAGGGAAAGAGGGAAAGAGGGAAAGAGGGAAAGAGGGAAAGAGGGACGGTGAACGACAGCGAGGGCGAGGGGTTGTATAGATACATCCCTGCGGCGGTGGTTTGTAATATTATGATAACCCTCCCTGGCTGCCTGGCTGCCTCACCCCTACCTCGTTTCCCTCCTACGCGGCCCAGGCTGCGCGGCCACCCTCTTTCAGCGGCCATGTTGCCGGGAAATATGATTATTGTTATTATTTGCACCCTCCTTCGACCGCATCCTCCTGACTCCTCACCTCCTCGTGGCAATCCTCTCATCCTACCGCTGTTCTCTCCCTCTCTCTCCTTCTCTCTCTCTCTCTCTCTCTCTCTCTCTTTCTGTCTTTCTTTCGCCAATTCGTGCCACCATCGTCTACCGTTATGATGCTCGCAACTCGGTCTTCGCTATCCTCCTCCCCCCTTCCCTCTCGTCTACTCTCTGATTCCGTTTTCTCCTTCTCTCGTTCGCGTTCTCTTTACTCATCCCCTTCGATCAAACTCGATTCTTTCTCCTGCTGGCTCTCGTCTCTGGATCCTGCGAAGCGACGACTCTTCTCCGCTCGACGAATTGAGAGGAAACGAATGAGAACAAGTCCGAGGCAACTAACCGTCAACGGTGGTTCTGTCTTTATCTTGTCGCATCGCTATCGAGACCTTCCCGTTTACTTCCACGTCTCTTCCTTCTTCCGTCTTCTCGTCTCTCTTCCGCGGTAGCTCGCAAAACTTTACGATGCGAAATGCCATCTCCGCGTCGCGCCTCTCAACCCCCTCCCTCTCCCCCTCCCACCCTTTTCTCTCGTTCCACCTCGTTCCTTCGTCTTTTTTCGCTCCCGACCATTTTACTCTGCTTCTTGCTCCTGTTCCTTTTATTTCTTCCACGCTTCTTTCTCTCTTCGTCATTTACCTCGGCCGCCCTTTTTCTTACTCGACGCGCAGTTCATCCGCAACTCGTCCCTGCGGAAACGTTTCATCGACCGAGACCATCGTTCTCCTTCCATCCATCCTTGTTTTTTCGCAGCTCTCCTCCGGGCTTTTTTTCACCGCTCCCGAAACTTTCCTCGCGTGACTAATATTGAGAAGTATCTCCGCCGGTACAGGAGTAGGACAGCTATCTCGAATCAGCCTGATAAACGGAAGCTTTCGTCCGCCTTTAAAAAAAAAGGGAGGGTCTCTTTAAAAGTAACGTTCGTGTACTAAAAGTTCGAACTTGTTTTCCGATCTTCTTCCAACAGATACATACATATATATATATACATACATATAAAAAAAAAAAGAAAAAAAAAGAAGAAGGAACGCGTTCTTCGGGAAATCTATAGTTCAAGCTTAAATATCCCTGGCACGTCTGCCAAAGTAGGCGTCGCGAGGATCGCGCCGACGTGCACACCGTTTCCCGCAAATTCGACTAATCGTGTTATTCGACTTCATCTCGGTATACGTGTCTAACGCCGGCAGTACTAAGCAGTGTTAAGCGTAACGAGAACCGCGGCGTGATGTAAGAAAGTAAGAAATAAACGAACACCAACGGAGTGGAAGGGAAATGGGTGGGTGGTGGCGCGAATGACGAAGAAACGAACGAACGAACGAACGAACGAACGAACGAAGGAACGAACGAACGAACGAACCGTAGGACCGTAGGTAGGGAAGAGAAACAAAAGGAAAAAAGAACGAAGCAAGGAGGTGGTAGTTTCGGTCTCGTAGTAGTCGCGAGAGTCGTGGTAATAAATGGGCAACACGAGCGCTTATAAGGGGTAGGTAATCTAAAGCTTTGGAGGCGGCAGCGCGGCGGGGAACACCGAGAGAAAGCGAACAGGAAGATGGAAGTTGCGGAGGGAGGAAGAGAGGGTGAACGGCGTGTAGGATGAGAGAAGAACCGGCTGGAGGAGGAGACCACGGAGGAAGGGGGATAAGGGTGGTTACGGTGAGGGTGTGAGATAAGGTATAAGGTGGGTAAGATGGCGGACAATTTGCCGCTCGACTACTCTTGCCCGCACCCCTCCCTCGACGATTCCACCCCTCCCCCTCTGGCCCATGTACCGGGTAATAGATGTTCCTCCTTCGCAACCAACAGAGAAACGTTGAACGCGCGCGCAAGCACCGTTCCCTTCCTCCACCCCTTGCCTCATTCTCCCTTCCTCTCTCTCTCTCTTTCTCTCTCTCTCTCTCTCTCTCTCTCCTCTCAAGCTACGTTTCCTCTTCCTCCGTCTCTTTCTGTACGCGGAAGGACCCTACCCGCGGCTTTTCCATCCCTTTCGTACTCGACGCGTGCTAGGTGGAAGCGCGCATGAACGTATACGCGACGATGAGAGGAGAATCACGCGTGCACAGAGAGAACAGAGACACGTACATGCCGGAAAGTTGCGGCCGCGTTCGCATATACACGGGAAACTGGCTCCGCGGTATTCACGTTCGTGGTACGTAGGTATTTTAAACGCTCTCCACACCGTCACCTGCCGCCGCCACTGCTCGCTCCACCCTTCGCGCTTGCACCCCCCACCCCACCCCTCGGCCCACCACCGACAACCTACCCGCCAGACCGCACCAGCATGCTCTCTCTTAGCATTCCATCCGCCATCTTCTCACTTAATAAAATAATTACCCCAGGCCAATTAAGCGTTCCCTCCTCTCTCACCCCTACGTCCCTACCATCCCGTACCTAACCACCATCTTTGTCGCACCTTTTCCCTTTTCTCTCCCTCGTCACGAGGGTTCGCGTGTACTCGCGCGTTCTTGTTCCTTTTCAACAACGCGACCTTCTTCCGAGACGCAAGCTATTTCGTACGGCCGTTACACAACCGTTTACTCGCGATTATTATTTCAAAAAGCCCGCCAAACAGGGTACGATTAAACCAGGGCAGAATTATTCAGACGCGATTACGCCTGCCTCCGCGCGTAGTATCCGATTCGATTCGGTACAGGTGGAAGCGACATTGTGCGCGAAAATGTCGTTTCGACCGTTTTTTATTCAAAAGGTTAACAAGATTACGATCGGTTGTTTTCCGAGTACACGGAGCAGGGGGACCGCGAGGGCGCGCTCGCGTTGTTCCCGCGTTTTATACGCGTATCGTTATTTAACGGCTCGTCACTCGCACTTTTTCCCGTGTACGGGAGATGTACGAGAGATTTAACGTGGACCGGCGATAATGCATTTTATATTTATGCACCGGTGAAAATTTAGCATGAAACGACGATGCATTGTTCGTCAGTACGGAAAATCATTTATTGATTTCCGATATAACGCTGTTTTATCTTTCGTATAAATATAACGGCCCCGGTAACGTACCTGGTGAATCCGGCACGCCCTATTTTTCATACGCGCCGCGGTGTAGAAACGGAAGCTCGGCTGTTCGTTTTCCGATCGTTCGCTGGTTGCGTTCAGGTTCTTGAGAAGCGTACCTTTCGATGACCATTTTTCCAAGTACGCACGACGACGATCAGCGACACCGATTTAACTCTGTAATTACGTTATCCGTTACATCTTGCTGGGCACATCCGCAGCACTCCTAACTTAACACTATCCCGTTAATTTAAACGGAAAATTCAAAGTTAACACGACGCGGAACATTAACGCGTTCTAACAATTACGAATCAAGATCCATTAGAAACGTTCCTAGTGACATCTAGCGGTAACCGCTGGATTCAAACACGTTGTTTTGGACGAGACGATGGCACTGCACTCGATCTGAGTCAAAATGTCTGCCATGTCGTTGGTAGGTCGTGTTTTCACGAGACAGATCGTCAAGGTTTGTCACAAAACTGCCCCAGTGTCGGCGGTTCAAGTGCAGCCGAAAAGAAATCAGTGGAATCTCGTGAAGGTGCCAAAACCTGGAGTGAAAGGGAAAAGTTACCGAAGAATCGTCCACTTTAAAGACGAGTATACGGTTGAACCTTTAAATGTTACGAATTTAGGAGGAAGAGATCCCGTTACAGGTACGTGTTATATTTAAGTTTCGTTGGTTTTGCTTCGGTATTGTTCCATTTCGATAAGATAATTCAGTAATTCGGCGAGAAATTACATTTTCAAGGTGTGTACTCGTAAGCCGCATATAGATTCCTTGTTTCCGACGATGGAACCGTCAGTCGGTAAAAGAATTTCCTACTACGGCGGGAAATTCGATCAGCGTATATCGAAACCAATTATACATTCTTTCTCATTCGTGTTATTTACGATCAAAACAGGAAGATTGGTGGCGAAAGGTATCGGCGGAGGCATCAAACACAAATACCACTGGATCCATTGGGTCAGAGATGGGCCTACCGATCTTAACGAACCCCCAAGAGAAGACAAAGTGTTAGCGGTATTCAAGGACGGTTGCAGAACGTCGTTCGTAGCTTTGGTTGGAAGCGGCAGTAAGTTGCTGTACATTCTCGCGACGGAGAATATGAAAGTCGGAGACATAATCCGTACCCATAAAGGCATTCCTGAAAATCATGTCAGAGCTTACGAAGGAGATGCTTATCCATTGGGAGCATTGCCCAAAGGAACGATCGTTAATTGCGTGGAAAAGTATCCTAATAAAGGAGGTTGCCTCATTCACGCCGCTGGAACGTTCGGCACGATATTAAGGATGGATGGACCGGATCGAGTGATCGTTAAAATGCCAAGCAAGAAGGAGTTCAGCATCCACAAAACCTGTATGGCGACTGTGGGTAGACTGTCGAACGTCGAACACAGTTCGACGCCAATCGGTAGCGCGCAGAAAAATAGGGAGCTTGGAAATCGACCGAGAAGCGGCCTGTGGCAGAGGAAGACCGGTCGATTTGGCCGAAAAATAAAACCTCCGGCTCCTGCACGGAAGATTGACATAAATCAGCAGGCTTTAGTAAGGATGAAGCTTGAACTGAATCTTCCAGAACTGAATATTGTACAACATTAAATTATATTCAATAAATGTTACTTTATTGTTGTACCGTTTTATTGTCTCCGTTGCTTTTACTTGGCGGTATTTGGTAGTTACGACGAGTAGTCGTAATATCAGCGAATAGATCTTGCGGATATGTTTACATATGTTTTTCGATTTTAATAGAATCGCTTCTCAGCCGTCAATGGCTTTTATACGTAGAAATATCGCCATTTAAACACCGCAATTCGCGATACCTTCTTTTAATTTTACATATTTTCCCCGATAGCATTTCTTCAGTCTTGCGCGACTTGTTCAAAGACCTTTGTTGTAATACACCGTTCGAAGCTTAGGATTTGCGGAGAGCACCTGATCCCGTGCGTCTGCTTCTAAATCGTCCACGGAAATAGGTACCCGTTGTACGAACAGAGCGCAACAAAGAGGAGTGGCGAATGTCAGGCAGACTCCGCAAATTAAAACTTGTATAGGGACGACCGCCCATTTCGCGTTACGTAACATTTGTCGTCGATCCATGAAATTCATTAGAACGGGTGACAGTACTAAAACAGATACGGCATTTTTTCATTCGCACGACAGACTTTGATATCGAGTAACAAGAGAGTTGAAAACAATTTCAATACTTACTCATGCTCGGTGCGGACATAAGAATACGAGACAGAGTAACAGCGGCAATGGCTTTGCTCGCTGCTCGTCTGCTGCTGCCTACCTTCGTCCCTTCTTCCGTTTGTAATTCGATTCCGTTTTGCAGCTCCGGCATTCTCATGAAGGGAATGTTTACGCAGTTGGCAGCGGCAACTGCTGCGAACGGCACTAATCGACCTACCAAGGGTGGTGCATTCCGTAAAAGTCGATTTAAGCCGAGGGCTGTCATCACAGCCCCTCCAGTTGCAATGGCGTAACTTTGTAGAATCGTGTTCATGGGTATCGGACTCGATCCACTGCGGTTTGTGTAATTGACGATCGCGTTGAACGATTGGTTTACCCACTGCCAAGTGACGACGTGCGCCGTCGTTCTGAAAAATTATAAATTAAATACTTTAACAACGGTTGCTACAAAGAATCTCTTAAAAATTCATGAAAAACGAGCCTTCCGATACTGTCCTCGACACGCGTTTGATGTCTGCGTCTGTGTCAAGCAACGAAGAGAGCCTCCTCGAGACGATGAAGTTGCAACACGATAATTGAATTCTTCTGACATACTGATTGATTCTTCTCTTTCGCTTTTATCTGGTCGCGCGGAAACGCGACCGTCGCTCGCCGTCGTTGCACGTATGTGTTCGTAATTTGGAATCACACAAGGTGAAAGGTCTAAACGGCGTTTATCATCGGCGCGTTCGATAAACTCGATCCCGTTTCCTCCATGTAGCTTATATCGCGAAAATTTACGTCAGCGATGATTACGTACTTGTAAAACGTCAACATACAGCCGGTGATCATCATGTTCATCGGAACTTGGGCACTCATACGTCCAATTAGCAACATTTTCTCGCCCGTGTCGGGATGGTACGCGCTGTCGTACCGGTATTTGCATTTCCACAACTCGTCCTCAGTCACCTTCAATTGCGTCAGGCTGTCCCCCTTCCTATGTTAACAGAAACGTTATGTACGAACGTTGAGCCAACGACAGCATAAACGACAGCATAAACAACCGCTATTAACATACGTTCCGATGTAAAATAACAACGATTTCAGGTATATTATCAACAACATCATACGTGTTAACTACCTGTACTTTGTGACGATGTCTCGGGCGTGTTCGAGCTCCTTGGCGCTGAGAAACAGATTCAAAGGGTTCGTGACCGTGAGGAAGTGTAGCGCCCTACCCTTGTACGTGCTCTGATCCCAGTATGGCTTCTCGATGTCGATCTTTCGCTCGTCAGCAAACGCGCTGACGTCCTTGTTTCTCGACATTTTGCGAGTCTTTTCCGATCCTCAAACTGGTTCCTTCTCCCACCTCCGGCACACACACCAGCTTGTTTTCTACACTTCCACGGGCACTCACCCCACCACGCGCGGTCGTACCGGTTCTGTGAAAGTCAGCTGCTCTTGTCGGGCGTTGTTCGTCCGCTCCTGAAGCAAGAAGACTCCTCTTGGCGTGATCCTCGCGAGAGGATGCTCAGGCGTCAACGATAGCGGATCTCGCGCCGGCGACCGAACGATTCCACCGTTCACAGCGATGTCGTCCCATCGAGTACTCGGCACCTCGGCTCTCGCTCGGCTTTTCCATCCACGCACTTCTCTCTCCTTTGCTTCTCACCCCTTTGACGCCGTTATCGATAACGTGCACACGCGTGCGCAACCACTGTCCATTATCTCTCGCTTGTCTCTTCCGCCAAGAGATGGTGGTGTGTCTGTGTTCGGTTTGCAAACTGAAATTCTGATTTTAGGATGAACTGGGTGCAATCGGATGAGTTTAAATATCAGCGGAAGGTGTTTTGGCAAATGTATAAATTTAACGGACGGTTAGGAGATCGTTTTAATATTTGCGATAGAAGAGTTGGTAAGTACTTAAGAGAGCACAGATACCAAAGGACGGTTGCAACCCTCTTTGGTGAGACTTCAACCCTCCTATAGATGGGGCCACTTTGCTTTCTATCGTCGTAAGAGCAATTCGAAATATGAAGCGATCGCGGAAGTTTAAAGTTCATCGTAGAATACGAACGCTTCGCTTCGTTTACATATCACTCCCCACTATCTGAACGCTGTCTTACTCAACAAGTAGACGCGATTTCGTGTTACTTTACGATTACGCATCGCTTGACGATAATAAAAGCACTGGTCTGGTCGAGTACCAGTATTATTAACGACCAAGATACGATCAAACAAATTATGCTGCATAACACGCTGTTTGCTTTAAACAGAGTCGAATTAGGAAAAAATTGTTTCGATTTCGAATCGTTTAAAAAGACGCGGCACGTCAAAACATTTCTCTCAGCGCTCGATTTATTCACAGGATTATGATTGATCGACAGTGCGTGTTTTTCCTCGAGGCAGGTGCAACTTGATTCTCCCGATAGTTGTATTTCATTCTATTTAATTCTATTTAATTCTATTTTCGATTACGGCGATCGAGCATATTATTATTAACTAGAGAACCGTTTAAACGTCGCAGAGCAGCCCGAAACCGTAAAAACCTATGAGATTTTAGTTACAGATTCTTAAATGTATGGACTAAGTTATGATATGCATAGATCTTGCGGCGAGTCTTTCGTTTCCCTAGTCTGAGGCATCTTCTAAAAGGCTGGTTTTACAAGGGTTGTTTCTCATTCTAGTACAAAAATGCCAGAACCAGATTCCGTGACTCCGGAAACCCCAAAAAATTCTTCCGTTCGCATTTAATAACGCATAATTAACAGACACGTGAATTTAGACCGGGTTTTTACGGTTTCTGACCACGGTGCGCCGTGTCGATTCAGTTCGAAGTAATAACAGTGCCCACTGAAAATTCACACATTCCATGAAAGGAGTAGTGGCCAGCCAATATAACAACCATCGACCTCAAATACCAGCTTCTTCGTTGTTTCGAGTTTTCTTTACGTTATCAATGAATAGCTTCCTCTTTCATCTTTTATCCCTACGCTATTATCAGTTCAGTTTATAGACACTTGATTTATCGACGGTCGTCTATGAAGGACATCCCTGCTGCGGTTCGTTTCACCGATAGTCGTATGACATCACGTTTTTCACGTTCTTTGCGTACGAGACGTGCGTTACAAAACAAAAAGAAAACAAAAAGAAAACAAAAAGAAAACAAAAAGAAAATAAAAAAGAAAGAAAGAAAAACACTAATAAGATGAACGACTCAATTAATATAACTTAAGGGAGTGCCTATATCTAGGCCAACAATCCACGAAGGAACGTTTTATCGAATTTATTGCATTCATTACCTAGCCAAAGAAGCGTATTTACCGTTCTAGTTGCACTTCATTTTGTATACCTGGAAACGAGGTCGTTAGCGACACGTCGCATCGCCGCAGCTATGCATACGCGTTTACAACACCGAATCCAGCGTTTTCTTCAATTTAATCAACTCGAAACGCATCGATATTGATTCACTATTTCCCTATCGTGAACTAGTTGTCCACTCTACTTGTAACCTACTTTGTCGCCGGTAATTGCGTATGCAACTGAAACCGAAAACGAAAGGCATGACGAGGCGCACGCGGAAACTTTATTCCGTTACGCGCGATTATGCGCGCGCGTTTATATCGATCGCATAACACGGATCTTTAGCAGCTACGACTTTTCTCCGTTTAACCGCGAACTGTCCAGTTTATTTACGAATCGATCGAACCCTGATCGTTCGTTTTTCCGTAATCCAGATCTGGATTTTTATCAAAAAACGGAGATATTCATGGCGTAGAGTTTTTCTCACCTTTACACGTGTTTCCGTCAACGGAGAAACAGATCAGTTTCTCTGTATTTACGAGCATTTTTTCGCGAAGATGTTTCGCGCTTCACCCAGTGGCATAATTCCATCGCCGGCGACGTATCGACGCGAGAACAAAGTCGACCAAGCGCTGTTATTCTTTTTGTCAGAAGATCAATAATTATCGATGATAGAGTCCAGTACTTTCACCGGAATACATCTGCCGGCAACGATGGTCATTCACGATCGCGTTCCAGCGAATCTCGAGAGCAATAATTGCGTACTCCCGTAAATCTAGGTATCCTCGGCTTTGTACAAAATAGAGGCTACCAAAGGTGGACGATAAGCGAACCGTAAACGCGGCCTGACATGACGAATCTTCTTTCTTTTTCCCTCGTCCATCTCTAGCATCTCTAGTCGCGATTTCTAGCGATCACTCGAGTTTCCGAAACAATAAAATTATTGGCAAATTATGCAAAGCAGGAAATTACCCTGGTCGGGAGTCTAGAAATTTTATTGTCCACCGGATTTTTCCCGCGGGGCCGTTCGTTCATTCAAACCTCTATTCGTTCCGTGAAATGTAGCCCAGTTGGTTTGACATCAATTTTTATGATGCTTCGAAGAAATGCTGTCGTTCGTCGTTATTTCTTTCAAAAGATCGGTAACAAGCATGTTAAGCATCTTTATTAATGTGTGCGCGTTTTGCTTCATAAGGAGCACGCGTGGTATATATGCGTATACATGTGTGTGTGTGTGTGTGTATATATATATATATATATATATATATATATATATATATATATATATATATAAATGGTTTAAAGATTAAAATATTTACGTCATCTTGTGGGAGATATTAAGAAGATAAAGATCTTGTTTCTTACTCGCTGCCCACATATGAATGGTACGCGTTAAAATAAGACCGCTGTTACAGTGATATCGTTTCATGGAAGCGGTTTACTGTCGCTATCGATACTTCTCTACGCAATGGTACTGGCTTGTATTAAATCAGTGCGATTAACTCCTCCAATTATTACATAAAGCAATTATTACATCGGACAATCGTACAACACGTTCGACACATTATGAATTGTTTATAGTTATTGTTCATTTACATTTTCTGCTTACGTTTCTTCTTCCTAGCCTTTTGTCTTGTTTACGGATTTTACTTGTTTGCATTTCTTCATTGAGTTTGCAACGTTTACTTGTTTCCTTTTCACGTATGTCCGTTATTTGTTCATTTGCATTCTTCGTTCGAAGCAGACGCATGTCATCGTAGGATGTTAACTGGAAAATTCCGCATCATTGGTTGCACGTGATAGACGTGAAATAGAATGCATTAATCAACCCGATACTTTCGACCACCATTAACGTGCCTCGAGTTCGAATCCGTGAACTACAATTCCCTCGGCCATACATTCACCGCGATCCTTAAATAACCGACGTTAACGAGCATTGAGTTTTTCAGGTGACAAAATAAAATCGACTCACGATCAACATCTAACGATGGTTCCTGTTCGTCGTCAAACTGTTACGATACGACCGGTCTGAATTGAATCGAACGTTCGATTTGCAACGATCGACGATGACCTATCTTCTCGTCGGCCGAACAGTTGTTTTATTATACGTTGGCTCGTTTCTCCTGTTTCGTAGCATCGATTCATATCATATCACATGATTTGCGAGAACTGGGTCAACGAATGATCAAGTTGCATCAAACAAATTGCATCGTGACTGTGGCGTGTCTAAGGAATCCGTCCTCCAGGTATCGGTATCTGAGCTTAACTTGGTCGTCTCTACAATCAAATTTACATACATTTTCTCGAAGCGCACAGGATCGTGGATCAAACGTGTTTGATTTGTCGGAAAATTACTTTTTAAAACTAAGACCTTCCTCTTGATGGTTGACTTCAAACGGTGTTTTAAAAAAGGTGAGAAATTTTTGCGAAAACTGACCGTTACTATCGGAGTGCCTTAAAGGTAGTTCTGGTAGGGATAATTTGCTAGGGACCTGATCAACATTATCAAAAACACGATCTATAGTTGTTATTATACTATACGGGTATAAATTACCAATATCGACGTATGCAACATTTTACGTAGCTATTCACCGCGTAAATAGTATTACGGAAATGAATTAACACCGTCATGAAAGCGATGAAAGTTTGAGAATCGCGAGATTTTATTCCGTATAAAATCTATCGAGGACTCCTCTTCCTCTATGAAACTACGCAACTTCATGTTATTAACATATCGCGTAATTAAGCTTATCGATAGTGGAACAACCGGAGATCTTATCCAACATAGAAACTGGATGTCCACGAACATAGAGAAGCAAGCTCACGGTATTTAGAGAAATCCAAATAAAAGTTAAAATCATGCGAATATTCTTTTTGCTTGGGACAAGTCACGTCGCCATCCCAATGCATAAATAAGACCAACGAGTAACTCATTGCGCCGCATCGAGGTCAAAAGAAGGATCGTGTCTCCCATAAACCGAGATCGCAAGGTGTGATGCGTAAATTTATTCCGATATGGTCCTGGAGTTTTTATGCTTCGATTTTGGTCTCGTTTTGATAAATAAGATTTCTAACGTTTCTGACCCTCGCGAAGTTACGATAGTGGGACGATACGTTGCAGGATCATTTTTAAGAGGATAGTTGGGCTGCTATAATTTCTGCAGCACCGTTAAGACCTATCGGAGCATCGAATTATATGTATTATCAATGATCGTATACGTGGTATTTTAAAAATTATTTACGATTGGTTTACATTTTTTTTCCAAATGTGAGCGTTTTATAGTCTATGTTACCGATGATTCTTTCATATTTTCCTCAAATTTAAAAATTGGATCAAAGTAAATCGAGAATATTTTCTAAGATAAACGTGCTGTGAGGCGTCGTTATGTTCAGCACTTTAAATCTTACAAATCGGTTATGTAGTCACAGTTGAGCAGGAAGAAATTATTAGCTGGACGTATTAATTATAATATATAATACAAATATAGATAATTATCTGGTCTGATTAATAAATCAACTCGGCCCAATTAGCACGTACGTGACATATGTACGATACATGTAAATTTGAAATACTTTGAAAAGTAGTACATGTAAATTATACGTAAATGAAAATGTTACGCTTCTTCTGATAAAAGGTAGAAGATGAAGAACCTGATATTTGACTGACTGTGATACCAAAGTAGAGTTTCGAGCACCATTTTTGCCGGTTTGCTTCCTTCTTGTTCGCACAGTTCGTTCGACGACCATCGTAAAATCGAGACGAGTTTTCGAGAATGTTATTGATAGTTAAGGAAACTATGTCACTCATTAAGACCAGTTAGATAATCAGAAGTAAAGATTAAAAAGCAACGAGAAAGTAGGCAAAACCTCTGTCTGCCTGCTCTCCTTGCGGATCGTCAAACATCGTGATAGATATTGCAATTCGATCCTTTTTCTTTCTTTCATCTTCTTGTCTTTCAACTTGTCATTTGTCATAGAAAGCTCGTTGATTTGCAACAATGTATCTTTACCGATTTAAGTTACTTTTTGTAAAGTATACAAATGGAACTTCCGCATATTCAAATCATTTCATTCTTATTTCTTTCGGACAAAGTCCAACATTTTTAAACGTTAAATGTTTCTGTGAATATTTTATTTCAGTTTTCCCGCTTCATTAACCCAGTTTTTCAAAGATACGTGCGCTCGATCGCAATTCGACTGAAAACGTTTAACAAAACCTTTGCTTCAACGACGCAGGGTACTAACCGGTCTCGGAAAGAGGCTGGTCGGGAACACCCGGCCATGTGCAACAGTGTATCTCCTTTCTCGTCACACGATGGATGCGTTAAACCGAAGCAGTAGGTTACATCGAGAAGAAGAAAAGTCGAGGAAGTCGTGGGATGCAAATGCCTGTGATTTCTATATGTAATGCGAATGTTAGTTAGATCGGATCAGTATCAGCCAAAGATTCGGAGATGCAACTTGGCCAAAGATTCAAACTTTGGCGAATATCTCTGCAACTACGAACGGAGTAGTTTCTAAGCGGTACTATAACGATCGATTACTACAGCATTTGCTGAAATTTAATTTCAATTACGTTTTTGATTTATTGTGATAGTCAGTTTCATTATGAGCACCGTTCGCCGCGTTCGGCATTGCCTTTTCGAACATTACAGTGCGAAGAATCGAGTCTCTGTGCAGGATTATCTAAGCCATGGACCGGTACCCCCACCGACCTAAATGTACTACATATAAATGGTCAGGACACCTCGTAACCATCGTCAGAGAGCTTGTGGACTTAAATCTTGCCGTCTCGTCTGCATAAACGAGGCGTGGTGCTCACGTGCCTCCATATTTATCTGTCTCTTCATCTCGTGAATATAATTATGGAAATAAAAGTTCATCGAAAAAATTCCTGTATAAGTTCGGGATAGAGAGGACCGTTGCGTTGACGATTTCTGCTTCTTTTTTTTTTGTGAATTTTCACTCGCAGAATCATGAAGTGTATGCAAGACGATTGGAAGTTGAGCTGGTTCGAGAGAATTAGCTGCGTTTTCTTAGTGACTTTTTATTGTTTCTCGAAGCACGCCTCTGTATTGGCGTTTGATAATTCGACCAACGCGTTTGTCGAGAGATCTCGAGTAGACTGCAGCCTGCGCAAAGATATAATTACTTGCGGGAAGTACAAAGTTGCCAGGTGGCTTCATGACATCGTGAGGGAGAAGGTATGACAGTGATAGATACATCGATTTTTTATCTTGTTAAGTATCGTACTAAATTACAAATGGATAGAAATTTGAACGTACTATTAGCTTCTAAGAAATGTCACGCACTACATAGTTTCGAATGCAAGTCCGCGCTGTTAAGTCGCATTGTACTCGTTATTCCGAAACTCGTCGTAAAAATGAAACAATCTTTTCCACAAGGTGCTTTGTTGTACGGGTAAGGACACTTTTCGAGGAAAATTAGTGGAAGTAGCGTGTAACTCTGATCGAAACCCGTAACGATTTCGCTGCAAATCATTATTATCATTCGTGTTCGTGCAACAGCGAGAGTATCCACACACACGTCGTACCCGCGTTACTTTCGTCAACTTTTACTTTTTAATTGACGTTGTCGGTAATGGAATCGTACAGTCGTGGCCTTAATTGCAAACACAGATTTTCGCACCTCGTAACGCATCAGACGACGTAGAAGCACAATAACATTGTAATCAATCTGATAAAATCATAATTATTTTCGTTCTCATTAGGAATTCAGCTATGGATCTCTGCGTATTGTGAGAATCCCATCCATTATATCTGGACAACCGATACTCCCAAAATTACCACAGTCACGTGTGTTCAAAACCGACGCGGTCGAGGCCTTGAACTTCGTCAGGGATTCCTTGGAGGATCTGTTGACGAAACGAGCCTTGATTTACACGGTCGACAATTCTGCCACTGGCAGGAGTTTTGGTAGCGCGCCCATGATCATGGACGAGGATGAACTCATTCAAATGCAGAGCAAAAAATACTCTGCTGGTAATTATATTCTGACAAGTTGACTTAACAATTTTCAGAATCGAGTCCTTCGAACGAAAACCGTGTTTTTATGAAACGTGTATTTCGACGTTTTACCAGCATTGCGGATAGTTGCATCAGTGATCGATCGATGCGCTGATATTAATCTCATCTCTGGAATATTGGCTCGCGAAAGTCTCAAATATCCGATCTGAGAGATAAATTCTTTATCAATTTTCACGTCGATGATATTAATCGTTTTATCTAGATAACTGGAGACTCTTGAAGAAGAAGTCCATAATCGTTCCTCTTCTAATCCTATTAAACCTACTGAAAG
Source organism: Bombus superbus (assembly GCA_014737385.1). NCBI lineage: Eukaryota > Metazoa > Arthropoda > Insecta > Hymenoptera > Apidae > Bombus > Bombus superbus. The sequence continues at coordinate 2,851,196 of JACXIK010000022.1, forward strand.
TGAAACTGTTGCTCCTACCCATTTTCCTCGGTGTTCATTTCATCAAGAAGCTACTAGTGCTAGCTTCCATCATTGTTCCCTCGTTATTGACGCGTCTGAAGATCTGCAAACTGGCGCATCCGCATTATCAGGGTTACCCCTATCACATGTGGGGCACAGCCGCTGATACACCCGTCGATTATCCAACAGGTAAATAAATCATCTACAAGACTATATATATATATATATATATATATTGTGTCGCGCTTCCTTAGTTCGAAACGATGAAAATTACATCGGTTGTAAGAAGCGATTATAAATAAGAGATTAGGATAGGCCGAAACGGTCGAAATATCGTCAATATACGTGGAGCCAATGCCCGATGACACAATATTTCTTTCCCTGTCAATCAACTACGGTTATATAACACTCGATGATTCCTAAACTTGGAATTGTCGTATTGAAATCATTTCGATAGCTCATTGATGCTAGTAATTTCGATAATTGCACGTGTTTCTTGGTATATGAAAAATTTGAGCGTTACTCGAGCGTGACGATAGCTCTTCCGCAAGCACTGTCGAACGATAGTCGCGTTATTGCCACTTCGGACTTTTCTACCGGGACGAAATTTCAATAGCTGCGAAATTTTCTATTCGAACGAATCGGGGAGTGTCAAGAATTGCTTTAAATTATTCCAAATTATTATACGATATTTCAAAGTATCTCCAAGCATATAAAATACGGGGAAATTATTTTAAATTACTATTAAGTATCTCGGTGTCTATACTGTACTTTGTTGTTATATTCGTCAGCATACGATCCAGGGGAGCCCTGGTCTCACAGGAGCGATTACGTCTCAGCAAACTCTCCTTACATGGGATACCAGGGTTATCGCAACCCCTACGGATGAAGCTAGGAAGCTAGGAAGCGAGGAAACGTCGCCGATCAACTTCAACTTGCCATTGCATCGAAACTCAAACGGACGAACGACGATCGTGCACCTTCAGCTTTCTTCTCTTAGCAACTTTCGACTATGCTCTCTACGCATTTGCGGTTTTCTTCTCGCGACTCACTAATCCCCTTTCTTCGCTCCTAAACATCCTAATTGCGAGGCGACAACTACAAACGAGTTATATTTAGCAACGATTATCGAGTGCGTTTCCTCGTCGCGAAATGACTTTCACACGCCATGCTCGCTACCGTTACAAAGTTGGTAACGAGCACCGCCCTACGTAAACGTCGAAATCACGAACACGCGTCCGATGATTTTCTTCCGCGAACGGCATCGTTCGCGAGTATCCTCGCGTGGCACGCGAGCCCCGAACGTCGTCCGCGAACATTTGGGTACCGTAATCTAATAAAATCGAATTCGCGAACAACAACGCCTCGCGTGACGTCGACGCTGATGACCAGTTCCGGGCTAATAATCGGAGTGCGGGATTGAAGCGCCCGGTCTGCTCGAGAATGTACAGACGCGTAGTTTGTACAGTAGCGAGCTATCGCCAGTGGCCAGATAACAGGCAACTTTTGGTCGAATAAAGTCACATACAAAGAAATGAGAATGCCGTTGAAACTATCGGTGTACAATTACGTCGTATCGACGGTGGTGGATTTATTATTCCCTTTAAGATAAGACAAATAGACTAAGCTTCTCACGCTGTTCCTTTAGCATGTAATATATAATAAAATCTATCTGAAGGAGTTTACTACCGTAATTGCAAGGGCATGTCTCGGTATGACGATGACCTCTGATCCCGCAACAGTAAGCGTTCTACCTGAAGTTCACACTCGCAGATGCGGACTGATTTCGCGCGATGCTCTTTCCGCCATAAAATGACGTCGATCGCCTCCGGTCAATCTTCCCTCCTCCGACACTTTCCTCCGTTATAATCATCGTTACATCAACGTCCTGCAAAAAATATACGTATGTAGTTCCCGTTGCTCGTTGAAACAGCAGAAATACCTGCGATTGTTTGGCAAGCTTCTAAATTTTCCTCTTGCGATCTTCCAATCCAAAACGGAGTCGGCCGATGGATGGTCGATCTATCGGTGCAGGTGAACGGCGATGGTCAAGGTCATTGGAAACTTAAAGGAGGCGCGGCGGTTCCCCGTACGAATGACCTACTGACAGATTTGGACGGTCGCTCCGGCGTGTGACGCGCGCTTCCGCACGCGCGTGCTGACCCATGCACGCATGCACGATCGGCAAGACCGTTATAGGGCCACGTACGAGTTCGAGGCGAATGTGGCGCGGCTGTCCTCGCGCTCGACAGATCCGCGGGCGAGTATCGCGCCCCGATCGTTGCACGCGATAGCAGTTAACCATTCGCCGCATTTAATAACAACAATCCAGCCAATACATCGAAACAGTTGGGCCTGCGATCGGCGCGAGACATGGCCGACACGCAGCCTGCACTCGCTATAACTCGACCGTTACGTTGCAACCGACAGGGAACGGAGTATTAACATAACGGCATGTCGCTGTACGCGTACTCCCGATGTTCGATATACCATGGGATGGTTTGAATGGCGCTGAACGAATCGATACGCGAATCGATGATCGAGAGGAGGGTTGCGTTTGTTCTTGACGCTGGCCGGACAGATAGAGGAAGAGACGAGTGGAGCGAGCAGAGTCTGAAGCGATTACAAGTTGCTAAGAACGAAAAGTAAGCGTAGATTCGAGCGAATAGACGATGGAATCTGAAATAAGAAGCGTCGAGGTGAATTCGTTCATTCGTTTATTCGTTTATTCGTTTCACGTATAGAGAGTAAGATAGTGAAATCTCTGTTCGCGACAGATATTCGATTCCATTTCTAACGGGGAATGCTAGGCCGTCTACGATAGAAATCCACTTAGCTTCCGTGTCTAACAAATCGAACGACTCGGCTAGAAAGTTTTTTGGGGGGATTTGATGCGAAAAAGATCGACATTTACGACGAATAACGAGATACGATAATAGGATTCAGACAAAAACAGGGTAAGTTTGATGTTTGATGAGCAGGGTGTGCTGTTATGTGCACGTTTCCTTGGATATTAATTCTCAGGAATTTCTAAGAGAATATAAGGTATCTGACAAGTATTTAACGCTTCGACGCAACGGTTCAAGAGTTCTCCCGCTTCGTTTTTAAGGAAACGAACGTGGAAGATTTATGCGCGCGTGTAATGCCGCACGGGGGAATCTGATCGGTAGAGAGCAAACGACGAAGCACTTTCTAAAACCGGTTGACTCTTTCTGTTTTACAATACTTACGTTTTTCGAGCTTTTTCCTTCAAGATTGAATCGATAGAGTTCGCTCCAGACCCGATAAGCGGACGCACGTTTGTAACGTACAATTAGGCTGAAATATGGCCGCAGCAACGATATAATTTTCTCTCGAGTTATTTCGAACTGGAACTTGCTAACGCGTCGATGTTCTACCTCTTTCGTTTCTTTCAAAAGCTATTGAATTATTCATCGAGACTTGTCAAAACTACAAAGCAGTTCGTTAACAAGACGATTTCTAAAAGGTTAATAACCCGTTTAAATTGCCAATTCCACGGAAGCGAGTAGAATCTATGGAATTTATTTAATCTTGAATTGTATTTATTTATTACCTCGATGGATAATAAAAATCACTTTCGATAACAAAAAGCATCTAATAATGCAATAAAATTTAACTAGTATGGTCTTTCGTTCTCTCTCTCTCTCTCTTACGACATAACGCAAACATAGACAAACGCAGTCCCGTCGCGTCGATCCTTTCTCTCCGCTTGATATCTTCGAACGATTAACTCGATCAGAAATTTGACCGAAACCATCGCGATCTCCGGATGACGGTCGTAGGCGTGAAATTCTTGAAAAGAAAACAGGGAACGATGTATTTCATCGTGACCCGGTTCTGGAACGAAAACATTTTTACCGGTTAGGCGTACCCGTGTCATCGAACCAGCTCGCGATAACGATTAAGAAATCGAACTGACGCCTCCAGCTTGTTAATGAATTACAGTCGTAAGATAACTAGCGACGCTTATCGAGCTAACGACTCTTCCACGTTTCATTCGTTCCTTACACACCTTTTGTCGTACCCTTTCGTAATTATCACGCCAAGCCTTTAAACACTCCGATATCCATCGAACCTAAACCTCACCGCCCTGTTATGCTAAACATATTTTGCTTTCTAGATACAATCTACACGATCGAATCTATTTTCCGGGATTAAAATTCCTGCCGCGCGACCAATCGAATTTTCCTTGGCTCGAAGTGAAACACGCGAGTACGATCATCGATTTCGAGGAATAACCGAACCGTCCGAGAATTCGGGACGCGGCCACAGTGAAATCGCGCGTAAAAGTGTGCTCGATGTATTCGCGCCCAGGCTGTTTGGGCCTGCACACGAGACACCCTTTTCTCCCGATTAACGTCATTAACGTTTATGATTTTTTCCACGTTCGTATCGGACGACGCTCTCTCGAGTACTACTTCGGACGATCGCGCGATGAGAACGCTAGCTTCTGGACGAAGGAGGTTCGCGGTTTTTATCTGCGCGATCTTTTCGACAGGAAGCAAAATAAAGCCGAAACCGGATTAGCGGCCTACTTGTATCTGAAAATACGCGTGCTAATATTTATGTCGATGGTGCAACGACACTGGGGACACACGAGTTGAATACCGGTGATTTTCCACGACGAGCTTTCGGCGCGAGCTTCGGTGTCATGCGACGTTTATCGAATCCGATTGGATTTCTCCTTGCGTTTAACGTCGCGTCTCTCTCATAATCGCGCATAATCGTGTCTCTCGCGTTGATCGCGTCAACTTTTGTCCTATCGGAATATTTTTAATTATTCGTCATAGTTCGTCATAGATCGGTTCGCGAGGATGAACGAACGAATTAATTACAAACTGACAGATACGACAACGATAAAAATTAAATATTCTCACCCTCGTTGTTACACGGTGTTAAGCAGATAAGTAGGGAGACTCTTTGACCAAACTTAACCGAACTTGGTTCTCGATACCATTTTTACGGTGCGTCGAGGAACAAGAAAAATATTTTTTAATCCTACGTTTCAGAAACAAAAAAAGGAATAAAACTTTTCACGATACAATTAGCCGAATTTACGACTGGGCATTTCCCTATTCGTATGTTTGTTAACAAGTGAAACTCAGCCATTTGTAACGCTACTACGATTTACATAAAACGAATAATAAGACACTATCGTTGTGATAAGATCGCGAATTTCTATGCATTTGCGGGAGGTAATATTTCTGGATACAGGATAATACGTGGTAAAATATTCAAAGTACGGTGCTTGCTAAATTTTTAATAGGCGAAACACGTTTCTGTCTAGATCCTTTAATTATTTTCGTAAAAACAACGCAACTGTCCGTAATCTAGTTACGACGTTACGCGGCATTGCAAAACTAGAGCCAAAGATATTTTCGAATTGAAATAACAATTAATTGGTACTTGGATTCCTTGGACAAGAAGATCGAAAAAAAGAGTAAAGAATGGTTCGGATGGAGCGTCATCAGCCGAAATTCCAACCGGTGAAATCGGTCCGGCGGTCGCTAGACCCGCGTCGAATTCGATTGGATTTGAATCAGAGGAGAACGACGACCGTCTACGTGCCAGAGAGAAAGAGACGAAGCGTTTGTGGCGGGAGCGCAACCAACGAACGAACGAACGTGGAAGAGAGGAAGGTAGAAAGGAACGGACAGAGGGACGGACAGACGGATGGCCGGGTAACCCAGATCGGATCAGCCGAGGCGCTGCTACGGAGGCTCGGCAGTCGCATCGAGTCGACCCGTCGCGCACGTTTCCGACGTCTTCGTCGTTCCACTCACCAAGGTCTTTACAGTGTTCGATTCTAAACAAACTATCTAAAGCTACGCGTTATCGAAGAATTCTTCGATATTTCTACAAGACGATCCCAAAGTCGGTTGCACGCTTTCATGTCATTTACGTGTCACAACGGTGAGAACGGACAGTCTCGTGTATCTGGTGTCACTTCGAACGAACGATCATTTTGCAAACCGAGAAATCGGACGACCGTGAATCCGCGATTACCAACTAAGCTGCTGGATCTCCAAGAAGGACTCGTTCACGGTAATTATTATTTACTCGATTGACATTTACTCGATCGAGATACCATCTGTCATACGTCTCCCCTACCTCGGTTCAGAGATCCGTTGTACGAGATCGCGTTGCTTTTATTATTTCAGGGGACATCGAGCGAACGTCGCGGACCGAGATGCAGTTATCTTTCGGCAACGAGAGAAGCTAGTCGAGAGAGAGTGAGAGAGAGAGAGAGTGAGAGAGAGAGAGAGAGAGAGAAGGAGAGAGAAGGAGAGAGAAGGAGAGAGACAGAGAAAGAGAGAATCGTGCGAGACAGGTTCGAAGTCGGTGGAAGGAACATGGGTGGATCGAGAGACGGCGCGACCTTGCTCGTCTTGGCGGTCGCGTGGCTCGGATTGACGGTCGGGGTCGAGGACCACGTGGCGGCCTTGAACGAAACCGGCCACCCGGTACAAGCGGATTCTATCGAAAACGAGGTGTCGTTCACCAGTGACGAGTTGGATCAGCATCCGCACACGATGCCCGGTAAACCGTCGAAACTCGACACGAACATTAATCAGATGATACAGACGGACGATAGGTCACAGTATCAGATAGAGGCGACGCGAATGGAGAACGCGACAGCGTTTCCATTGGAGTCGACGGGTTGCCGGGACAACGAGACGACGCCTTGCGCGCGAAAGGATTCGTCCGATCTGTTCGACAGATTGTCCAGGATCGACACGTACAACGTGACCGACTCGGTGCAGATCATAAGAAATCGGGACGTCATCGGCAGGAAAGACGAAAAAGGTAACGACCGGCCGGACTCAAGCCTACTCGATAAAGTTCGCCGGTTCGCAAGAGAACACGTAGTAAAGATACGTCTGAGCCAGGACTTAATACCCGGTAGAAAAGCTAGAACCTTCTTCAACGGTGAGTCTACGGAACGTGTTCGTGTCACGCTTTCGTAATCTCCGCTAGCACCAGCGGCGGTGCATCCGCGGGTTTCGCAGGATCATTCTTTTATGTTGCTATGAACGTTGTTGCCTCTTCCGCGCACCGATTTCGTTCGCTCGCCGCAGCGTTTCCCGCTCGCCGAGGAGCCGTGGAACGCGCTCGAGCTGCTAAAACTGGGTCTTGATTGTAGTTGCCCGCGTTCACTTCTATACGATATTACGTATCTGTATGAAACGAAAGGTGGGTGTATCATACGGTATCTGCCTATGGTATTCCTTTGTGGACACGTCGAAGAATTCCTTTACGAATGGACTGGATGGCCAACACCGTCTAGAAAGTAGGCGTGTTTGCGTAGTTTTTCAAGTCGACTTTCCCAAAACAAGAATGACGAGAAGTGAAAGAAACGACGGAAGAGAAGAGCAAACGTTTGACTACTAGTCGGCAGACGGAAACCTGCTTTCGGTTCATTTATTTTTACGCCTGAATCCTGAAACCGTCGATTCAGGTTTTCGGCCAAAGTCGGAAGACTGGTTGTCATACAGATGACACTGCGATCAAGGCCCAAGCACGCTTTTCGACAAAATTACACGCCATACACGAAAATACACGCTGCCCTCGCTTGCGCCGAGAGGGCGAAGAGTCGCGTAACGAAACGGACGGACACCGCCATCGCGCGTCGACCATACGCTTTTCACACATCACTGATTGGCTTCTCGCTAAAACATGCTAAAAAAGACGGTTAGCTGGGTCACCGCTGATTGGCAAAACGACAAATTCGGCTTCACTCGCGACAATCACCAACGTTGCGCGATATCGTATTCGTTTAAAATCGTCCTGACGATTCGAAAATTATCTTACATGTATGTTGAATGATTTTTCAGAAACTGATCTCGTGTCTGCCACTGTGTGAAGTAACTGAGAAGGCGAGTGAGAAAGAGAGAGAGAGAGAGAGAGAGAGAGAGAGAGAGAGAGAGATACATACATATATGCTGGCTGCAGCATGGCTTACAGGACTAACCGCAAGGCTTTAATTCGCTGGTACTTTTGCTTTCAGCCATCTTTCAGGGAAAGAGTACCTTTTTAACAGGGTTCGGACTTGGTTTTCTAGCATTTGGCCTGAAGAAGCTGCTGCTACCTCTGATCTTTGGTGTACAGATCATTAAGAGCGTTCTACTGGCGCTTTTCCTGCCCAGTATCATCGGAAGTATCGGTAATATCGTCGGTAAAGGTACGTACTACGTATACCATATTTTGTTTTTTAATCGACAACGTGATTCTGTAATCCCAGATATCCGATAGCGTTTCGCTTATAGCAATCATGATAAATTGGTAACCGAAACGTGCGTTAACAGATTCAGTTTGTCATCTGTTCGTCTTGTTTCGTGATTGAACGGAAAAGAATGCGGATATTGATCGAATTTCTTTTTTGCAGGAGTTTCATCGTTTGCGCAATCATCGCACACCACGGCGCAGCCAGAAGAAAATTTCGAGTTCAAGGATAATTCCGATTTGTACAACGATGACTACCTGACGCGACAGCCGGTAGGAACATTACCAGCTTCTGTAATGTACGATGAAAGTATGATGCAGTCTCAGAAGAGTCCAGAAATCGCATCGAGATATTCCTTCGTCGATCCTAGAATAACCCACGCCAATGCTGTTGCCGATCGTTATTACACCCGGCACGTTGCTGCTCATGGACTTTCTAAGAAGCAAGACTTTAAGGTAATGTCTTTTTTTTTTCAGAAAATTTTCTAATTCAATGCACATCATCGACTGTTATAATATTTCGTTCACTGACGATTTCATTATTTATCTTCAAGATCTTTCAACCTTCTCTGTACCCACACAGTCTTCGATATTCTATCCATTTTATTCAACATTTCTCCAACGAGCTTCCTATCGTTCCTATCCTAATCGTTAATGTTATATCCGTCGAAGATCTCATTTTCACAGATCGTCGTCCAGATCCGAAATCTTAAAATTTCGACACACAATACCCCAAATTACCTCAAATTACCCAACATTTTATCCAGCCTATTCACACCGTCCCGCGAAAATACAACTTTCGTGTATGAAAATTCTCACAAGAGTTCTCGTGAAAAAATGAACAGGTGTTCCACGAAATTCCAACGAGTTCGCTGCTGCTGACCAACTACGACCCCTTCTACTCTCCTCTGTTGTCTCGTTTGGACGCCGTGTTCTCTCGTCTGGGCCACACGACGGAGGGTTGCCGAGAATACGCCGTTTGTGCAATGTACCGAAGCCCCGCCAGGTACGCACCGTATTCGAATTTGGTCTCGGCACAGCTGTCCAGAGAGCTGAACGAATTAAGAAGACCTAGCAGCGACAATCCCGATGTCCTGAGGTTCTTCCGGTACATGAAGGCCGCGAAAGACGGACAGGATGGCGTGAAATGCGAGGATGCGTATGCGAGTTGCGCAATTGCGCAAGAGGATCAAACTCTCAGGCAAAATCAGGCCATGTTGGCTACTTATCAGGACATCGACAAGCTCGTCCACGCGAGGAAGTTATAAGAAAGAAGATAGGACAGCGAGGATTCAATCCTGGGACTGAATGACCGATTGAAACCAAATCGTGTTTTTACTCGGTTACCTGTGATTCGTTGATCGTCGTTGGTTGTACTTTGGTATACAGGTACCGAGCGCTTTGAGCGAGTTTCTGCTGTAGCGATTATAAGTAGCAGAGTACAGTTCTTGAAAATAGTCTGAATAGTAGGTACAGCACGGTGATATAGGAACCCGGTGAATTTACCTCAACCGTGAATATTTATTATTTAGCTCGATGGTTCGATTATTCATTTGTACGACCGCCGAGTACGTAAACCGAGTTTTTAATAGCTCGTTAAATTATATTCAATTTTTTAACTTTCAAATTGTAAAAGGTTTCGATTAATTTGAATCGAATCTGAATATCGAAACTTTTGATATTTATGGATAGTTCGGAGTAGAGTAGTTCGGAGATCGCTTTCTACGCGGACGTCGAGATCTCCGCGAGGTCGCCGTAGCGCCTAATTACACACGGCCTTCTTACATATATTTTCAGGTTCCTTGCTGTTCAGAATATTCAAAAGATCACTCGACGAGGCTCAAAGATCACTGTCTCTGTACCTGCTTATCTCTGTACACGACGACATATATCGTTACTCGGGCAATTACGTACTCAATAGTCCAAACAAGATCAAAGATGCTTAATACGAAACAAATTTCGCGCAATTAATCGGTCAGAAGGCTGACAACGAAGGAAACAAATGGCAACCATTAGGTTGACCGTGATAACGGTGCATGATAGCTGGATCGCCGTATATCATTACCGGTATTCGAATGTTACGCTCTTACGCAATAGTCAGTCCTTAGCATGGTCAGAAGTAGGTCCGACAAATAAGTATACGCGATTAGAGACACGCACGATTTACCAAGAAAGAATTTTATGGCCGCGTGTTCGTGGAATTCCATGTTTCGAACTGGCACGTTCGAATTTCCATATAGGAGGAGAGCGCTCGTCGATTATATTTAGTCGAGTAATGATGGAAAATCGTGGTGCCGCGACGTCGACGACGCCTCGATTTTCCACCAACGAAACGCAGCGATTCGCGATTTAGCGGTTTAATTTCAATAACACATCGTACGATCGTACGACGCGGAACTTGAGACCGGGACGCCTCTTTCGTTCCTACGTAGTGCCGATGTGGCGTCGGTCCACGCTCCGCGGACTTAGATATTTATTTATTAGCCACGAGGAATCGTGGTTCTTAATTTATCGATGAATAGTGCGAGGCGTATGAACGCTCACGCACCATTACTGTCCACTTATTTATTCGATCAGCATCAGAGACTCGATCCGACGCGGGTCAACGCAATCAATTCTTGTACAGTGCGTCAATAAAACGCTGTGAATGCGCTACGATCTTTTCTTTCTCTCGTAGAAATTGTTCTATCCACTATAAGCAACAGAGTCGCACGAACTAGACGTTCCACGTGCGGAATCGATAACCTAAAAAACTGTATTCCAGTCTTGGTGAAATTTTACTTGCCGCGGAAGTTCGAGGAACCTATTACCCGTGAAATGGTTCCAAGAAAGGGATGGACGACCGTCAAACGGAAGACACAAACACACGTACTGTGTACGCGTGCGCTGGACACGAGAGAAAACGAAAGGGGCAGAGCGATGACGCACGCTTGATCATGGATTACGAAGGAAAGTCCAACGACTCTGTTTCGTTCGTCGCTCTTGCTCGTCCCTCTTTGTTCAAAACCGCCCGGTTCCGGTCCTATATCCGGGGACCACTTTCACTCTCGATTTTTGTACGTCTTTTATTTTGCTCTCTGCTCTCTGCTCCCGCGTCAACCCACATTTCCTTCCCCTTTCACTCTACCCCGTATGTACGCTCGTTCGTATAAATGAAGTGATCGGACGCGAGCGGATGCATCGCGCTGCTCTAAGTTCGTTCTACGGTGTTATTAGCTGTAATCTCGATCGACCGTTCTATCTCCTGCGTCCCTGGTCGAAAAGGTGAGAATCGGGCTCGCGACTGCAATTTGCGTAGTCTCTTCTAGAACGACATTGATTTGGCGGTGTTATTTGGTTGTTGCGGTTGAAGTACGGCCATTGCGGTAGCTTCGCGATAACATTTTTGTACCGGCTTAGTAAACGAGAAGTGGTTTGGTGCAAAATAATGGAACGAGATATTGAAATTTGTTTCGTCGGTGGAACTTGGTGGTCGCTGGGCTGCGGACTTTTATGCGCTTGAAAACCTATCTTTGCGTGGGTTCTATTCTTTTGGCTTTCTACGAAAATATAAATTTGTATAAATCCCGCGGTCCGATGCTCGCACGTAGAATGCACGTACGAGGTTGGATTCTTACGTAATCGGAATTATCAGAAGATGTAATGTCTGCATAGATTAAGCGTTGTAACGTCGATCTACGAATCGAGTCTTCGATGTCGGATCTTGCAAAATCCCGCGAAATGTTCTAATCTAAATGGTCTAACGAAGATTAATGCGCAATAATCAAGAAACGACACATCGTTCGCTATATATTTTACAAATAAGCAATTATTTGTAAAACGACAAAAGTCCGCGCGAGATCGTTCGACGTATTGCAGGATCGAGTAAGAACCGAATAAGAAATTAATCGTAATTACGTTTGGTGGCTGGAAAATTTGGCGCTCGATCAAAGAGAGTGCGTGATCGGCGTAACGAATACTATGGACGCGCGACCGGAATATACAAGGTTATGGACCCGGTTCCTTTGAACCAGGACTCCGGATTGGTCCGTCGAGTTAACGGCACTTCGATATCTACCGCGCGGTTACGATCCAAGTTGGTCTCTGGCAGACACTCGAGTGCGGTTCGTGAATCACGACCAGCGTTCATTTTTCCATTAATTCGTGAAATGATGTCGTGCCCGGATCCAGTCGGTTGATGGAGTCTGGTAAGAGATAGCTATCCATTTTTCATTCGAAATTATTCGCTGCTCTCTGTTTTTCTCTTCGATTGCGAATCGAGCAAGGCGCAGCTGTTTTGACAGCACGCGAATGACGCTACGGTATCTGTCAGTAATTCGTTTGTTCCTTTTGCTTCTTTCTTCCGTGTGAATGACGTATCGAGGGATACTGTTTGACGAGCGTTTCACGCGAAACTAGCGTCGATAAAGAAACGTGACTGCAGGTACAACACTCAGGTGAGAAGCATGCGACTAGTGCAATTGCTGGTAACACACGGTCTGGTGCTGTCGTTGACGCTGTTGGTACCCTGTCTATCGGTTACCTTCGAGGATGGAACTTCCGGTGAGCGCTCCGAAGCGCGCGGTAAGATATCTCATATTTGAAACAAAGAATGTTTAGTTTAAAATCGAAGTGTAGGTTAATCTATATATATATAATTTTAAGGAATATATATTGTCAGCTTGCTGGAAGAGTGACGCGTTTAAAGAACCGTCAATTTTGTGATATCTGTAAAATGAAGTTCGAAAGCGAGTTATTTGTTAGAATAGGAACGCTATGATTACTCGATAGAATTAGAGTGTAAATTAATATTTGAATTCATAATTCTAGAGAACCACGTGCCAGAGCCGCAGGAGCAGGTCGCTTTCAACAAAACGCGCCAAGGCAAAGGACTTCTCGACTGGATCGGTCTAGGCACAGGACGAAATGTAGATCCGTACATAGCGAAAACAAATCAAGGCTGCTTAAACGGCGACCTGGCGGAATGTTTCAAATCTCAGGCTCTGAGTTACTTCTCCGATTTCTTTGACCACTCTCGTTACGATCTGAATGATTACGTAAAGGTCGTTAGGATGTCCAGGGACGTGGTACAGGAAGTCAATCGTCGACCGTACGAATATTCCGGCGAAGCAAGGTGAGATTTATTGTTCCAAAGACGTCTACGTAATTTCCTCCGAGACTCGCACGATGCAACGTTTCTCTTTACTGATTCTTTTATCGTTTCAGGTCTAGCGACTCTGAATGGGATCAACTGATGAAATTCGCTCTTAGAAAGGCGGAAAAATTCGTGAAAACCGTGGCTATCGAGTTGCACATCCCTGCCGAAGAAACTGGAGAAAACGAGGTGTACGCTCCACGGTTTTTGGATGAAATTGCCGACGAAATTGACACTCTTGAGAATAAAAAAGACACTCTTTTCTGTGAGTCCATCTCTAACAAAAATTCAATCCCCCCTTCACCTTCGATACCAATTAGTATTATCATCAACTGTTATTAACTTTACTCCATTTATATGATGATATTGTATCGTTAACTCCATTTTTTCTCTCCCAACAGCCCGTCATCAATTGAAGAAACTCCTGATCCCGATGCTCATCGTACTGAAGCTCTTCAAACTGAAGTTACTTCTGTTTCTGCCTCTGATCCTGGGTCTAGCGTCTTTCAAGAAATTCCTCGGTTTCTTAGCCATCGTGATACCTGGTCTAATTGGATTTTTCAAGTTGTACAAGCCACTCACGCAAAATTACCATCCACCAGTCTATAGTCAGAGCGGTATAGCTTATCCTTATTATAAGGAAAATTCGAACAGTTATCCTTATCTTGAACAGGATGACCACCATGGTCCCGAATATGCGAGCGGATATCACAGGGACAGCGTATCTTTTGGCCAGGATCTGGCTTATCGAGGCTATCGGGAATACCAATCGTAAAAATGCTCAATTTTGAAAAATTGTTTTACACTGCCTCTGTTCGCTCTCTTCTTTAATGTTAAAGGACCTGATTGATAGTATTATGGTATTTGCGTTGATTATAACCATTTCTGTCTTTATAGGACCGCGTTGAAGCCTTTGGGATAAGAAATTTCGTTGAGCTCTCTCCCTAGATTAGAAATTGCATTGTGCTGGGACGCGTTGCCATTCTTGAACAACCTGGTGTACAAGCTCTAGCTGATCAGCCATGTTCTTGGTTATAATAGGCGAAACTTTTAATTCATCTATTAAGCTCTGTATATATTATTTAAGTGCGAATGCAGATACTTGTATGGTCAGTGGAAAGTACCATTCTTATGTTATACGTGTGCTATTATTTATTGTGTACGTCGTCTAGAGGTTTTTAAGCCTAGCTTTACAATATATAATTAGTTGTTATTAGTCAATTGAATCGTTTCCTGTGCGAATTTCATAGTTGGATATTATTATTTACGATTTGATAAATATTACCTATGATACAAAATTATATGACAATAAAATAGAATATATAATCGTATTTCGATATTAATGTCAACGTTGATAAAATTTCAACATTAATTTCGCCAAGAGTATCTACGCGTCTTCGTTTATGTTAAACAATTCCCCTGGTAATAACGATGCTTCTGTTTCCCTATTAGTTAGTCTGTAGTTGTTTTCGCGTTTGATTATGATAACAATCCAATGAAACGGAAATTGCAATAAAATTGCAATGTCATTGGACACGAAAAATGAAATCTTGACTAGAGCTGGAGCAACGACATTGTCAATTGCAGTTTTCTTAACTAATAGATATAGCGAAACGAAAATAACGAATAGTAGGTCGACGCGAAGAAATTCAACGACCTGATTCATCTAACTTTTTCTGTTCTTTATTTTTGTATTACGTTCGTGCGAATTAATGTCTACATTTATTATAGGATTGTTAAAATCCGTTGGTTTAATCAAAGATAATATGGTTGTCGTTCTAGCGAGCATGAAATATTTTTCTCAGTGAAAAATCGCTCGAGAGCGGTCTTGTACAACGTTCCATAAATATCGCATTACCTTGTTGCCCCTTTTTCTTCATTCCTACGGCACATCGTAAGTTTTTCGAGCCGGAAGTCGCTGAAAAATGAGGCCACGACACTATTAATATCGTACAGAAGATCACATTCTGTTTCTGACTTTATAGATCTTGCACGTTGATATGAATCATCGTGTTATCGAGGAAACACGAGAAACGAAGAGAAGCACGCGACTTCTCATAGTTTATCGCTACTCCTCTCTTTTGAAATATCCGAGGCCATACTCATGAATAATTAACAGCCTGTCTTTAATGCACGACCAAATAAAAATCTAAATTCACGACGTTAAAGCCTGCCATGAAAACTTTGCAAAATATAGCTCGATTAATCATACAAATATAATATTCAGACTTCATATTTATTAATATTCAGATTTCTCCTCTTTTACGATAACTTATCTAACTTTAGACGATCAACTAAAAGTCCAAGTTCGTTACATTAAAATCTTACATCGAAAGCCCTGTAAAGCGCGTAGTAGCTCAATGAATTGTTCCACGAATAAAATTTCTCTACGTTTCACCCTCCGAGCTAGCAGAAAACAGCGTGTCGTCGAAATCCGCGTTAATTGTTCCATCGACGATATTAATTTCCACGTTGTCGCTTATGTTATGCATCCCTTCCTCGAGACACAGTTTCTCTCGTTAACATTTCCAACGTACTGACAACGGAAAACCAGGCGACTTACAGTAATAATAGTCCCGATCGAACGGCGACCTCTTCCATTCGGCTCTTTCATGTCGATGATGGACGTTTCAGCGTGGTTCACGCGTCCCTTCCCTCTTTTCTCCGCGCGACAATCCCGCGACGAGCGACTCGAATCGCGTGAAAATCTTGTCGCAAGGATCACGCTTGACTTTTTCTCTCTTTCTTTCCTTCGTACGCTTGAAGAGGAGGAACAACCGGTTCGATGCGATTCTCACTCGCGATCCAGAGAATCGGATGAAACGGACCCGTTGACCAAGTGGCCTCATTCGATCAGAAGACCGGAAGCGGCCCGCCGTCCCCGGCCAATACACGGAAAACACGGAAAGTCATGGCGTATTGCCTGGCAAAAACAACCGATTTTGCAAACCAGTTTGTACGAACGAGTCTCACAATGAAATCCCGCATTTCCGTTACACGTGCGACACTCGATTCCTCAGATTCTTCGGGGTGGTCGAAGAGACCGAGTACGGAGAATTAATCGGAACTGCATGATAAGTTCGATCGAATACAGTTTCTATAATCATTCAAATGTCTTTCTTCTTACGAAGACCGCAACAGAGGAACACGGTGAGTCACGCCTCCCATTTTTTTCTTTCTTTTTTTTACAGCGGAACGGTTTTAAAACTTTTGATTTTTATTATTTCATTTAAAATTTACGTCGTCAAACGAATCCCGCGTTACCATTTACCTTTGTCGAGCATCTTTCCGACGTCCGGTGCGTCTCTGCGGTCGCAATCGCGAGTCCTGGAAGACGACAGCAGATCCGTTCTACTGTCGTTATCGATCCTTTCGATCCAAGTCGCGCGTCAACCGTCCGGACGCGTGGAAATGCCCCTAGTTTCACTTTTAAACGATCGGCCATCGATACAGGACGACGTCGCCTATACGAATCTCCTCGACCGATATCGACGACTCGAAATCAAGGCCGTCGATGGTCTTTCGATCGAATAGTGGCTATCGTGACCTTGATACACGCATGGATCCGAAGGGGTGGCGCGGAGGGAAGCGAAATTTCCTGTACGGCACGGTAGACCGAGCCGCGGAACCAAGCCGCGCTAAATCGCCGATACGAACGGTAACGCGCGAAGGAAAAAAAATGAGGGAACAAGGTTACCTGGGAGAAAGTTAACGAAACAGGTAGATATCAAAGGCGCTCGAGCAATGCAAATCGACGAGGTATCGCACGTGACCGTTGGTGATTTTTTGCTCCATCAGGCAAAGAATTAAATTCCTCTTCTGTTAGCTGGCTAGCCAGTTCTGTCCCGGAGAACGGTTCTTCGTCGATGGACTAAGATTTGCGATGGAAGATGTTGCGTGCGATATGATGTATATGTATGTACGTACGCGTTAGATGAACGAGACTCTGACACGAAAGTGTGCCTGCTTTTACCTGGTGGATTGTAATTGATGTACCTTCTGGTTATTCTGGTTCGTTAGTCGAATTTCGCGAGACAGAACGCGGGATTTTTAGCGTAATAGACATCTTCGAAAGACAGATGTACCGGACACGGTTTTCTATTAGATTGTCGGCGGTGGTTGCAGTTGACAGAGATACTTAATCGATGCTGGAAATGAAATATTTCTCCGCGCGTCTGATGGCATTTCAACGTGTAACCGTGTCGGCTTGCATTTCATCACCTTTCTCGCTTCCTTCCCCTTTTCTTTACTTTTAGTAATTTCGAAATTTTCATTTTACGTCGCCAATCCAAGTCACAATGAAATCCGTGATAAGGAGATAGTATGGGGAAATTTAAGACGTGTATAAAAATATATAAAATCGAACACACCAAATTGGTTATAACGTTCGCTAGATAAAACACACCTCGATCTAGACTCTGTTTCTTCATTTTCACTAACAAAGGTATAAATTCGCGTAAGCATCGCGTAGTACAGTCATTAGCAGAGAGGTTTAAAGACGTAAGAATTCGTAGAATCCACGTAAAACGTAAATAGGATATAAAATATCTGAAACGTAGCGCTACTCGCGATGCTATGCGATTGGGTGGAACCAAATATCTTTGCACGAAAACCACTTAGCCTTGGCCACCTTCGTAAGAATACGAATATTCACGAACATTCAAGTAACGACAAGTATCTATTAGCACGATACGAGGCTCTGAATTGAACTTGTGGATTTCATTGGAAACCGGTCACCCACGCTGTCTGGATGGCAAGACGGCCGGCCCCGGGTTCTGACGAATCGTCCGATTGGAATTCGACGTAACGGTCCGTACCAAAACACCTTCCGGGGACTGTGAGATCGAGTCGACGTCGAATAATCGGTTACCATATACGATTCCACGGCGGCATACTTTTCGTTGTTTTTTCAACGCCGGTTGTTTCGTCGATGATCGGGCCTCCGACTAGTTTAGGTTTCGTCATTTCTGAACGGTGGCTGAACGGTGGCTGAACGATGGCCGAGTTTTCGGCGGCAAGGCACTGGAAAATGGATGAGAAATATAGAACGACCAGTCGACGATGCGTCCAACGCAATTTCAAGTTCGTAATGTAAATTGCAGAGCGGATGATACTCCAGTGGCTCGTTTTAGAGAGTTTTCGCGTTTCAGATTTCGTAGGCCTATCGCTGGCTTGGCAATCGAATTAAAATTCTATCGCTGGAATTTAGTTTCACTGTGTGATTTATCGGGAGGTTGACCGATTATCTTGGCGAATTTGAATATTTGAAAGTTCGGACCTTTCGACAGTTTTAACAGTTTTAACAGTTTTAACAGCCAGAGTAGTTGATATTTTAAGTACTTCGACGTTGTAACGGTTTAATATTTGAAAACGCGAAGATTTGAACAGTTGAATTTTCGATCGATCCTACTGTTCGATAAGAATGGATCGTCGACAGATCGCTTGTTTGTCGTTGGGGAAAACAGCTTGTATCGGGCACCGTCCTCGGTTCAAGAATGAAAAGCGGATATCGTTGTTTTTCCGCATGCTCCCTCCCCTTCTCTCTGGCCGACCCGATCTCGACGAGACGAACGCAAGATGAACTCGCGATGTCGCTTAGCGATCGTTCGATCTCGGCAAACAACGTCAAAAACCACTAACTGTTCTTATATAAAACCATACGTCATTAGGGACGGACATGCGGAAATTCTACTTCCAGCTTTCTAGCATAATTCCTTCGAGCCAGAAAAATATGTTTTAGTATCGAGGAAAACGTGTTTAATACGCGCGACAAATATCTTTCATTTCCATTATACCTCCCTATATAAACAGAAACGAACCTTCTATCCCAGAATTGAATATTCGAAAGTATTCGTTTGGTTCTACGAACGTTGGGAATGTTGAGTCTTTGAACTATCGATTACACCTACGCGACGAGGACTTGAATTTTTCAAGGATTTGTTTAAAAAGGCATCCCAAGTCTCAAAGCTTTTCTCTCTTTACGAAACCAGGTGAACAAAGTCACCTGTACAAAGTTGCACTGTCTCACGGGCACACGGGGCTCGAACTTGGCACACTTCGTCGCACACGCCTTCTTCCTGGCGTAATTGTTTCTTGTTACGGCACGCGGTGCCGCGATATTTACTTTCTTTACGAGCGTAATATAACGCTGGCCCGTTGCTTTCTAGCGTGTTTTTCACCTCGATTCGAGTTCTCGCTTGCCCGTAACCACGGAATCGCTTCCGTGCACGTGTCGCGTCATTCTTTTGTTCTTTTGTTCGTCATCGTTTTGTTTTAATCGCCGGTACAACGAATCAAGAGGAAAAGTCGAGAAAACGGACGAGAAATAAAAAGGTCGAGTCGGCGAATTATACGAGTAAAGAGTCCGTGAAATGGCATTGATAAATCGTGTTTTCCCCGCGAGTTCCGATCCCAGCAGTTGTTTACGCGTCCTACGTGCGTGTTCTACGCTCTCTGCCCGAAAAATCAGTAGGTGAAAAGATACGAGCGATAATGATCGTTAGCCGAATACCATTTACATCCAGAAAACGATTATGTTTTCAAATCTCCTCCGATGTATCCTGATCCATAAATTCATACTCAAGAACAAGATGTTCAAGCAGCGTACCGTAATCCCAAGTTAACGTTCAAACGACTCAAATTACCAGCCGAATGTTCGGACAAAGGCGTCCGAATCTTCTCCGTCAAATTCATCCCTCGCATCCTCCGCTGACAATTCTTCGAGAATCTCCGAATATACGATCCCCAATATATAAAATTAATATTCAAAAACACTTCGTGCACCACAGCTAGTACCAAGTTAGCGTTCAACCGATCCAAAGTAGCAGCCAAGTGGCATTCGAACGTCATCGATCAAACCGAGCCCTAAAATGCTCTATCAACAAGCACGATACCAAATAACTATCATACGCCATAAACGTTGTTGTCATACATCGAAGAAACGCGTCGATAGCTCGACGCGAAAGATCGTGATCGAGACGTTACTGATAGCATCGACGCATCGTGTCGCAGTTATTGCGCCCGCAAGCGGCTGCTCGTTCGGCCGTTGGCGTGCGTGCTCCACATCCGTGACACGGTTCTCGCGGTGGGTCGTGGCTGGTCCCTACGCGTCCAGGAATCTGCGCGTTTGTGTACGTAAAACGGCAATAAACGGCTCGACAGCGGTCGATCTCCGTCGATGGCGTATCCGAAGGTGTCCGGCAAAGGGGGAACCAGTTTACGGATAAGCGAGCCCTCGCCTTGGGATCTCTCGGGTCGGTGCTCTTTTCAGCGAGATCGAGCCGCGTAGAAGGAGGTAGTTCGTGCACGATGGATCCCACCACCGGGTACCGAGTCGACCAGTCAGCCAGCCAGCTCGTATCAAAGGCAAAAGTGGGCACCACCCGCCCCCGTGTGTGTTGCAGGTTTCCGCGCCTCCCGCAGGAAGGTGGTGCTTGCGTAGCACGTTTTCGCATACGCAACTTCGGCCTGTCGTCTAGGTATATAAAGTGGTTGGGGCGAGACGACGGGTTCAGAATACTCGCTACGCTCGATCTACGCATCGGGTGACACCACGCCGCCAAGGGACGCCTCTGATCACAGCGATAAGCTTAGACAGAAAGGGACAGGCAGGAGGCGCCGTCTCTCGGTAACGTGCCCTCGACATCCAGCTTCCGTTCTCCTGATCAGACACGATCGAAACATCGGTGGGTACCTTCGTTCCGGTCATCCGTACTTTTGCCCTTATTTCTTTTATCGTTAACCGAGCAACTAGTTTTACCTCTCTGCGATTATTGTTTCTTCGTTTCGAGCTTTCCTTCGGAATCTTATATTCCGGCGAATAGAGACACGTTGTTTGCTTTACGTCCAGTCGATGATGTAATTCGTTGACAATTTAGAGAGAATCTTCTGGAGTCAAATTCTGGAGTCAAATTCTGGAGTCAAATTCTGGAATCCGTTGCTTGTAAAACTCTGGCAAAGAAGAATCGTATTACCATTTGCAACTAAATTGTACGCGCGTTTTTACAGATAAACAAGATGAAGATTATTGTGTTGTTGTTGCCGATCTCGTGGCTGGCCATGTGCCTGGCGACTCCGTTGGAAAAGCTCGACAAGATCAGCGTGCTCGAGCAACAGTCCGTGACGCTAACGGATCGGGCCAAGTACGAGGAGGAGCTGCTACGAAAGCTTAACTCCAAGTGCTCGCAAAACGACATCAGCAGCTGCGTGATGTTGAAGTTGGTTACCTACATGAACAAGCTACTGAAGAAGGCGTCGATCGAGCTGACAGACGATATCGAGATCAGAAAAACCAGCCAAGCCTCCGAGGAGGTGATTACGTTCGAAGCTGGCAGAAGCAACGACGATGAGTCCGAGGTCCTCGACCTTGTCGCCAACAAGGTGTACGCGTTCGTCAAGTCTAGAAGTATCAAATGGAGAATTCTACCGGAAGATGACGTGGTTGTTTCCGCTTCGGAGGATGAGAACGGATCGTTGAACCTTGGCTTGTCCATCGAAAGGGCGGACAATGTTCCAGTGCAGGATGGTAATAATATTTTTGCTATTCACAGATAACAGATATTTAGCATGTATTCGTTAACGTTTCCCTCTTGTGCAAACGTCGTTCTTCCTTCGAATCGTCGAATACTCCTCTTCTTCGCCATCCAAAAGATCAACGAACGCGTTTGTGGAAAACTTTTCTTTGTGTCATCTAAAGACGACTCTCTTTCGTCCGAGGAAACTTTTCCTTTTTGTCTCGCATTTCCTGAACAAGAGACTCCTACTACCCTTCGCACCTACATCGTTCATCTTGACTCTTACTCTCATTACGTTTTCTCATTACGTCCAAACGCAAATCCTTCGACGTAGCAATCCTGTCACGCCTCGCCAGACTTTATTGCCATAGAAAGTCTCGAGAGTTTTGCCTTCCACGTCGAAAGTGACATCACAAGCTCATCCAACGTTCAACTTTCAGGTCGCGGAAAGAAGAACAATAACATGGGTCCGTTGATCGCGGCGGCGGTACTGAAGGTCGGTCTGATCGGCGGTCTGGCCTTCAAGGCGCTCGCGTTACTCGTCGGCAAAGCGTTGCTCCTTTCCAAGATCGCTCTTTTACTGGCCGGTATAATCGGCCTGAAGAAACTCTTCTCTCAACAGAAGCACGTGACTTACGAGGTGGTCGCGCATCCTCATCACACTTCCAGCCACACGTTGGATCACGGACACGGTGACAGTTATTCCAGCGGCTGGGCCAGAAGCTTCCACGGCCAAGGGCCGATTTCCGGGCAGACAGACGCTCACGATCTAGCCTACTCGGCGCACGCCAAGTGAGTCGACGCGTCGGACCCGTGGATTCGAATTCGTGGTACCTGATGACATCGTCTGCTATCCGTTAGACCTTGTCAGATCCACTGATTCTTGCCAGCACTCTCTTGCCGTTAGATTTAGTATCTAATTCCTCTCTGAGTTTTTCTATTTTCTTCGTCTTATTGTTCCTCGATCTTTTTTTTTTTTATTCTCTCCGTCTTTACCTTCCTACTTGGTCTTTTCTTTTACTTTTTTCAACGGCGAACTTCCTTTCTCGACCGTGGACGAACAATGGACATAGACGGCATGCGACAGAGTATACTTTGGACGAAAAGAACCCCAGCCTCAAGATTTCGACTATTTAACGGACTGTTTAAGATTGTCATCTGTCGATGGCACGAGTCGTGCGTATTCGTCGTTCTATCGACTTCTAGCGATGAATCGCATACTCACCAGCTATTAGGAAGTCGAATCACGATCGCAGATAACCGACGGACGAACGAGACTCTCCCATAGACACGAAACTCTACGGACGCGCGAAAACGGACTGCTCTCTCATACTCCCTCTGTAACTATACTTTATTTATCGACTAATTTATGATTAACTTATTCGCCTGTCCCACCATCACGGGATAACAGATTGTACAATAACGTTATATTTATGTTATGTTTCACTTGTATAAATAAATATTTATTGTCTTTTGTAAAGCGTGTATGTCTGGTTAATCCTGTGTGAAAAATTAGCCCGATATGTATTTTCCTCTTTTTTCTTTTTTCTTTTTTTAAGAATAGATAAAATAATAATAAATAAACAACAGCACCACGCGCAGAAAGACAAGTAAGATGATCGAATTTTGAAAGAACGCTTTGTCCAATCTATCGTAATCGCGTCTTGGCAAACGAATCGTGCGTATCTTCGCGTAATTTAGAAATCATCATTGTAAGAGAGACGAGTGGCACACAATTCAATTATTTCTTTTGCCAACCAGAAAGGAAAGGTAAGTTGTTAATTGTCGACTATTAACTCGAATTACGGTACTCGCGAGTAGTGATAGAAATTACACGTTTAGACACACGTGTCATTTTATCGTTATTTATTACAGTTATTATGTACAGCAATTATGATCAAATCCGAATAAGAACGTGGCAACGGAACTCGTTAAGTAGCTTCGCTAAGCAAGATTGCCATTTTTTCCTAGGGATCTTAAGAACGAAAAAGGATATTCAATTTGACGCAAGTGTTTCATGTTCACATTCTTGAGGTATTTCATACTATCATGAAAAATTAACGAACTAAATAGTTCGTTATCCTTGGTCTGTTTACCGTTTGGAAATCTAAATCGAATTCTCGTTCGAGAATCTTTATGATTTCACTAATTGACAATTTACCGGTGGAGTGTAATTAAAAATGTAGGAATGTCCATTCAAAACATTTGGATGGAAAACAATCGTCATGATTTATTTCCAGTGTATAGAGTACGCGGAGAAAACTTAACCGTTTTGGATCCTATTTATGTACGACTATAGACGTGGCATCGACTATATGAAAGTTCGACGGCGTATTTCTAGCTGTTCGATTGTAAAAATATGCCGAATGTCTCGTGGTATTCGTCACGTCGTGCTTCGCTTTGCGGAACTTAGCGGGACTTTAACATCAGGTGTGACGACGGCGTCGACTTATTCTAGAAATTTCATTTAACACCATCTTTCGTCTCGGGAACATTTCGAATTTCTAAATCTGTCAATCCACTGAAAATATCTTCTCCATCGCTCGAACGAATAATCGCCATTTCCTCGACCAGACAAAAGCGCGCAGGCTCTCCCGCAACTTTGGCGCGAGGGATTTTTGGAAAAAGTTCAAAGATAACTTTACACCGCCATCGATCACGAAAGCGTAGACGTTCTCCGGCTGCCATACCCCAAATTCTCGACGCCTCGAGGTGTTCCCCACTCCGAGGGATGCCAAGTTTCGGAGATGTCAAAGACGATCGGAACGAAGGGAAAACTAGCGGAGGACCGCGATGCACGAAGTATCTCTTTCATTCAAATAAGTTGTCCTCGTTTCGCGGTAGCCGCTTTCTCCGCCTCGATTGGGAAGGATCGGAAAGGAGATGAAGGCTCGATAAGGGACACTCGAGAGAAAGAATCTCTCTATCCCTTCCTCTCTCTCTATCCCTTCCTCTCTCTCTATCCCTTCCTCTCTCTCTCTCTCTCTCTCTCTCTCTCTGCGACATCAACTTTCGGTTTCGGGTACGGGAGGGAGGTGGCCGTCATCGTTGACCCACTTATCCATGCTCGTAAGTCGGAAAAGATCGACACGTGGGTCAATCGGATCGTGTATCGTCATGAAAAATGACGAATTAATTTCTCAAATCGGAGATTCAAAGTTTCTACGAGGTAATTTCGATAATTTTTTAATCGAAACGAAATTTCACATATTCCACGTTAAATGGAATGAAATCACGAATGCTTGTTAAGAGTTGATATTTTAGTCTCCTTTTGATTATCCCGCGTGATCGTCATTATGATACGTTCCTCGATCGAAAATTCGTGGCCTGGTTTCTTTTCGGAAGCGTGTTTTCGCCGGATTCGGAGAAATTCGTCGCGAGAGGAGAAAGTATCTAGATGTATCGATCGGATCTTCTTATTGCCGACGCAGGAGGATGTGGAAGGAGCGTTAACGGTGTCGAGGAGTCTGTGAATGATCGATTGCTCCGTGTCGACACACATTTCGCCTATCGAAAGGAGAAAACGTCTCCGCGATAGATTCTAACACCCTCCCTACCACCGCGGTAGACGACAGAAGTTTCTGGAGAAACTTGGGATCGATTAAATGCTGTTTAGCTTGTTTTTGTCAAAGAAACGGGGACACTCGTGTGCGTGAATTCTATCGAGATAAATTCCCGCGCTACAGATCCGTAATATTTAGAATTGACGTTACGACCAAATTCACGAAGATTTCAAACCAAGATGCAAGAACAAGCTACTCGTTAATTAAAGATTCCTGTGTCGATACATCGGGGAGAACAGTTCTAACGATTGAAATTCTAGGCGCGTGGAACTTTAAATTGCGAGGACGAAGAGTCGTTACTCCAACAGAGATCGTAAGCGACAAAATTTCAAAGGCAATCTCGAACGAATTTCATAGTCCAGTATAATTTCATAAACTCTCCATTATTCAAGAATTCCAGGCATACACCTCCAAACTATCGCAAAGGTTCTCTCCCTTTTGCCAGTTGCAACCGGCGTAAGCTCGCCTTCTACGAAAAACGTTCACGCACCCTCTGCGTTCCCTCGGTAGCCAATCAGTGTGAAAGAAGAAACGAAGGGGAGAGGGGGAGGGAGAGGGAGAGAGAGAGAGAGAGAGAGAGAGAGGGAGAGAGGAAGGAGGACTCGAATCGATCGCGAATCGTCCCATGCGACCGTCGATCGGGTTTCAAGGATACACGATCGTCCGTGTGGCGTGGCGTCGTGGCAAGGAACGAGCGAATGGTTTCGAACCGGGCCTAGTTATACCTACCAGCCGGCGTTACGTATATGTATACCGTGTATCGTTCGAGCAGCACACGAAGGGAAGTGGAACAGAAGAGAAAGGTATGCGGAGAGATGAACTAGTTTCGTTCGACGATCTGGCCCGGCGCCGATCGAGCCAGACCGATCGTTCCTCCCGCTGGTTCCGTTTGTCAGAACCAGCAACGATCGTCGCTTAGGGTCTCGCGTGATTATCCTATTCCGTTCACGGTTACGATGTGTTTTCCGGACGATGGAAAACAGACTTCATGGTTGATAATATGTGGCGCGGACGCGAGACACTCGCGTGGCTCTGTCTGTTAATTGCATATTGAAGGATGAACAACGAGCAGGCACGCGCGTATAGAGAGATTCGAAATCGGCCACGTTCTCTTCTGCTCCACTAAAACACGGAAAGAGGGAAAGGAAGCCGTATCCGGAGACGTGGGACGGGCGGGGTACGATATCAGAAGACGCTGATATCCAGTGATCTAGAATAAAAGAGACGGAAAGATGAGGGGCATGGGATCCGGCAACGGAGGGAAACCGAGAGGCGAGCGAAAGACGAGCGAAAGACGAGCGAAAGACGAGCGAAAGACGAGCGAAAGACGAGCGAAAGACGAGCGAAGGACGAGCGAAAGACGAGCGAAAGACCAACGAGGATAGCGAGTGGAGGCGTAAGCTCGTGTTATGCTAGCTAGTCGGGCCTGCTCGCTCCTTCGCTGGAGCGGCCTCGCAGCCAACCGCGGCGTAACGCTCTAAAACGCTTCGAAAACAAGAATTAAAAAAACACAAGCTACGAGAGGATCGGCCGAGCGAACGAAAAATTGCAGGCTAATGCACACGGCCAACAACACGAATAAGAGAATGGTCTCTCTGGCCGGTCTCGAGTGGCGATGTTCTCGTTGCTTTTTTTATAATACAATCACCGACCGGCACGTACAACTATATAAATGAGATTTGAAGACCGACGAGATGCACCACTCGGACCTCCGCCGTAGGTTCCGTAGGATCTCTAATCTCTCAGCGCGTGCCTGCTCGCGAATCGCGAAGTTCGATCGATATCGCAACAGTTTGTTACTCTAACGGACGTTTTACCAACGGACTGGAAACTTCGAATCGGGGACCGACGCGATTACGACCGATACCACCATGGATTGGTTCCGGAACGCGTCTATACGCGGACAGCAACGTCGTTGCTTGGCCCTCTGTCTGCTCGTCGTTTGCGTACTTTCTACCACGAAACAGGCCTACTCCGCGGACGCCAACGACACCAAGGATCCTTTCAGCGGATTCGCCACCGACTGCTCGACAACGGACTCTAAAAACGTATCTGTGTCCTGCTACGGAGTCAGGATAGTGAGGAAGATCATGCAACAGCTATTAGAGAAGTCCAGCAAGGAGCCTAACATCGAGATCTTCGACGGCGTCAGTTTGGTCGAGGTACCAGGAACCGAACCCATTCGGAAAGGGAGGCTCATGAAAGGATTTGGAAACATGGGGACCCTGATGCAGTTTCTGGAGGGAAGAGAACTCAGAATTAAGCTGCCAAGTTTCTTGCCGCAAAATATCGAGAGCGCTCTTCAAGAGAGCCTACCGGCTGATCAAGGTTGATGGCAGATTCGACTTTTGGTTGGTGGTTTTATGGGCTCGGATATTTGACAAATTTTATTTCAATTTCAGCCAGAGGAGGTGGTGGCGGCGGATTCGGAGGCGGCGGCGGTGGTGGCGGCGGCGGCGGAAAGAAGGGCGGCAATGGCGGAATGATGCTACTGGCGCTGATGATGGGTAAATTGATTCGCCATATATAACCGTATATAATATCACAATATTGGACGAATCATTGAATAAATTTGTATTCCGTAACTTGGAAAATTTATATTCTTTGAAAAGTTGTAAGAAAAGTATCTGTCACTTGTTT
Source organism: Bombus superbus (assembly GCA_014737385.1). Lineage (NCBI taxonomy): Eukaryota > Metazoa > Arthropoda > Insecta > Hymenoptera > Apidae > Bombus > Bombus superbus. The sequence continues at coordinate 2,879,290 of JACXIK010000022.1, forward strand.
GAGAAGTATCATGCAGTCTCTTGTTGCGAAATCTGTACGTTTTTTGACAGCTAGAAATAGTTTTTCTTTTTCTTTCTTCTTCTTTTCTTTCTTTTTTTTTTTTTTTTCTTTCTTTTGACTGAAACCAAGTTCTCGTAATTAACGATGCAAATCTCTGGATCTCAATCGTATATCATCCGATACCGTGGTTTCCCCCAGAATAAAAACTGGAATTTCACTCGATCAAAAATGTCCGCCTAGATTTAATCTTCAGAGTCCAATCCATGTTCACGGAAGTATTCGCCCGTACGTAAATCACGTAAATCTCAGAAATCTCAGAATCCAAGCATCAACATTTACATAGGATTATCGATCCAACTTCCGATCTACTCTTTCAGGATACAAACGCCGATCTCTACAGAAATATCGAATTGCGATCCAAATCTCAGAGTCAAACGTTGAACGTCAAATTACGCCTTATCCAGTTTCCCGGGCCTCGGAAACTGACTAATAACGATCTCGCGATTTCCAGGCAAGATGATGGCGGCGCTAGGATTCGGTGCTCTCGGTCTGCTAGCCATGAAGGCGTTGATGGTGTCGGCACTGGCGCTGATGCTCTCGTTGATTGTCGCCGTGAAGAAGTTGGCGAGCAGCCACGACAGCGGCGGTGGTCATCACGTAGTCTACGCGCAGGACGTCGGCCACCATCACTACCGGAAGAAACGGTCCCTCAGCGAGGAAGACCACGATCTTCCGTATAGAGGCTACGCGCACCTGTTCGGTGATTCGCGGGTGTCCTGATCCAATCGATCTTCCACACACGTACATGCAGAGCCGTTCGTCGTAGTAGATCTTCTTCGAGAGTCAAGCCGATACACAGTATAATTAAACCGCGTTCGAAGAGACTTTACGTTTACGAGCGTGCCACGAGATACCACACGAGACAAGGACGGCCATTCTGAACAGTGACAATGACATCGACACGGTAGTAGCAGCGACAGACTTGACGGACAAAATGTTAGAAAGTGACGCCTTAGAGAGATTCGTTTTGCACGTGAAACGCGTATACACTGTACAGTGATGGAAACGTAACGATCGGTTGTGGACCACGATGATCATGGGACGGAAAATCGACGACACGGACGGACGCTGAAGAAACCAAAGTACACCCTGTCGAAGCATGTTTATTTATTATTCTTCATTCTCTACACACTCATCCATTCAGCCACTTTTGTACTATTTATTTATTGCGCAACCGAATAAAAATTATCCAGCTAATTTTCTACCTGACCAAAAGTTCGCGCGTGTGTTCCACTCAACCAAGTCACTCAGTCGAGACAGAAAAGAAAGATAGAAAATATATCTTCGCAAGTTCCATCTATTGGAAGAAAATTCGTAAACGAGAACGACGGACCAGACTCGTCGAGGATCTATCGGGCAGTAGGATTTGATCGAGTGTAGGAAAATCGGGCAATGGAATCGGAGCCGATCGAAGTAAGTGTGCCAATGAGTCGTCATACCGTGCGTTGCATATTTCCTTCTGCCTCGTGCTTACGATGCTACAAGCTCGCGATCAAACTCTCTAGTCCGGTCTATTCCTAATCGAACGGATCGACGAGCATAAAAGCGGCGAATAAACTTTGCGCGAAGGATTCTTCCTGACCGCTCGTCATCCGGATGTCCGTGTTGGTGGGACGGTTGTGGGTAAGCGTGTCTCGCAAGTAGCACGACGCGATTGTGTAAGAAATCGTGCAAAGTGAAACGTTCTTCGAGGAACCGAAGCCTTTGAGAACAGTGTAATCCGTAGTGTGATCGCAATTACCGTAAGCGTCGGTATCGCATCAGCCAGATGTTAATCAACGATATTCGTCGATTAACGATTTGAACGATCCGAACGATTTAATCGTTCGCGCCTACTTGACGAAAAACAACCGCGAATATCGTTTATCGTTCTTGCGGTTCGATCGTGTATACGAATACGATTACTCCTCGTCTGGCATTTTGACAAATTTCCCGTGAAAATCGACCCGATTAGATTGGTTTCGACGATCGGTTCATATATCTTTGGAAAACTGTTCGTGACGCAAGTTTCGATACGGACTGTTTCCCCGCAAGAGAAATAGCGACGATCGAAACCGCTCAGCGGTCGATCGAGAGAATCGGCGCAGTTTCACAGAGCTGCTCTTTCTATGCACCTTCTGCTCCCCACTCGGGACGACCTGTTCCCCTACTCCACGCGATTTTCTTCAAACTAGGCCCGTTCTCCGCGTTCTTCTCCTCGACCAAGTTCTGGAGGGAGGAAAAGCGCGTTCGGGGGCCGAGACCCACTGGCACACATTCCGGACGCTTCCTTTTTTACGTCCGAGATATCATAAAACGGGGGAAACGCGCTAGTAATCGGCTCAGATCGCGCAGTGATCGCTGCGCAACGCACGGACGATGAACCGATAGCGGGAACGTAGCCATCCTTCGTCCTGTCGACGTAATCTTCTGCCATTAATATCGAAATTTATTGCCACATAAACCGCAATTTCTTCCTCTGTTTAAAGATGCATTATAATTTGTAATTTCACTCTTTCCCTTATTTTTCTTCTATCGTGCGTATCCATAAACTAGATGTTTTTCATTTTTTCACCAACAAATAAGTTACGCGCTTCGCTATCGAATTTTGTATGTACGTACAAAGAATTCCTTGAACCGAATTCCTTTTTTATATTTTATGATATTTTACCTTTACTTGCTATACTCGCGACTTCCTCCGCTTTCATTTTCGTCCTTTTCTTGCATTCGACAAACCCATCTCGGGCATCCGGCTTTATCAAAATCGGCACGTAATTCTCGGTCTGCTTTCGTTTTCTTTCCCCGCCCGAGGACAAGCAGTCGCAGTCGCAGCAGCAGCAGCAGCAGCAGCAGCAGCAGCAGCAGCAGCAGCAGCAGCGGACACGGCGATTAAAGTTTTGTAGCGCCGTAAACTCGTGCGCGACGCGTCTGACGTCAGCTGCATCGCCAAGGGAAAACGAAAGTTAGAACGTTTTCGTGAATGGACCGGCAAAACCGCGACGCCTCTCGTTTCCGAATACGAAAGAATCGGAGGAGTCGGGTCAATGGATCCAGCGAGTTTCCTCTTCCTGGAGTTCTACGCGACATTTTCATCGATACTGCAACGTCCAAGAATATCGAACCTAAAATGAAGGTACTCTAGCACGAAAGAGTAGTCCGTTATATTCCATGCTCGTTATCGATCGAAAGAAAATTTAAAATTCAAATGCCACCGCGTCGACCGATTTTACGAAGGCGCGCGCGTGTCAACGACGACCCATCGTTGCTCCGAATGATCCGAGATGCCTGGTTGGGTTGTTCACGCTAAGGGTATTATAGTATGGAAGTTGCTTAATTTGAAAATAGCTAGAATTACGCTAGTGGCTAATGGGAGATAGAGAACGAACGATTCGAACGTGATGTACGAACGGGTAGGGGGATCTCGAATTCTTTGAATTCTTCTGTCGTGGAGTTTTCAATTTTCTTAAAGAATTTCTGACGGAGTCTGTGACGCGATAGCTACCTTAGTAGTTGCTTGTTCCATCTCAGTTTCGAACGACAAGTAACTTAAACAATCGCCGGATGACAGATGGTTGATTAAAACGTAAACATCTTAATGCGCAGAAGCTTGATCCATAAGCCTGATATTAATTGGCGAGAACAAAGGAAGATGCATTAGCGCACGTTTGTCGAATTAGTCGCAGTAACACGCTGACGAGTCGACACAATCGCGTCGGATTTGTGTCACGAGAATAAAGAGTACGTCAGAGAATTGCAGGATTGGCAACAAATTCTAAAAATCGGCGAGTAATTGCACCATGGATTGGACTATGCGAAATTCCTCGACTTTTTCGTTCGACCAGCCTCGACCACATTCTTGTTTAATATTTTCTAGTTTACTGTTGCAAGATGGAAATTCCATTTCCTCCGAACGCTTTTTTTTTACAGGAATGACTACGGAGAACGTAAAAACTTTACTCGGTACAATTTTCCTCTGTTTCTTATCGACCGATCTCGTCCTCGTCTATCTTTACGAGAAGTTTGCAATTTAAAAGTTGGTCGAGGCGCGAGACAAATCACAGGGAATTTGCAAGAAACGTCGCGTGCACGACGCGTGCTGTTCTGGGTTAATACGCGGTCCGCCATTAGCGGACGAGTGTCATCGGACGTTTCTCTGGTTTGAGTGAAACTTCGAAGGTGTATGCCAGGCGAGTCGAGCCAGAGAGAAACGTTAACGTCCAGGCTAACGCGTGTACGCCATGACACTTATTTCGAGTTCTCGTTTTTTCGGAATGTCGTTTCGCGAATCGTCGAAAGGAATTCGTGCAAAGAATCAACAAAATTGGAATACTTCGATCCGGACGGCAAAACGCTGCTTGATTCGAACGTAAGTACGGTTAAATTATTTCAAAGTCCGCGGCGTTGGAATATCAACAAGTCGAGGTAAACGCGAAATAAAATTGTAAACGAAGGAAACGAATTTCCTCCATCCTGCTCGCATATAGTCAAACCGAAAAACTTTGTAGGTCGCGTCAACCATTCACCAAACGTTCCATTACGACGAGTGACACTTTGCTCATGCGTCAAACGATCGTGCCATCGAATCAATCTCTATGTATGGAATTCTTCCTACGATCGTTACACCTAGCAAACTATCGCGTGTCAGCGTTTTCAAAGTCCCCTGCAATTACGGCTAAAACTGAAAGTGGCTGCACTCCTCCGATGCACGACGAGAGCTTGCTCGCCCTACTGACACTCTTTCGCGCACTCTCAAGCCTCGAAGTACATCCTTAAATCCTTCCTTCCAAGTTACGCCACAGACAATTTCCTGAAACAAATTTCGATAATCGTTCGGCGGCGACAAAGGCGCTACCATCCCCTCCAACGAGCAAACTCAAGGAAAAGCGCACAAAGAGGCTGCAAGAAGTCGCGGAGGCTCGGTGAAAGTTTACATAATCCGTTTAACGAGCGATATCAGGCGCACCTAATTTCGCGATAGACGCGATTTTACCTGCGGCTAGGCGTGTCTGTTCCTTTCCGTTGCACGCCACGAAGGAGAAACCTTCGTTTTACTTTTGAACGGCTCTCCTTCTCCGCGAGAACGAAGGATCGACGACGAAAGGATTCCGACGCTCGAGAAAGGATGAATGAGCACTGACGTAAGATCAGCCGGATTTCCTCTTCCGATCCGGTCCGGTCCCTTCACCGTCGTTGCGCGGCAAGAGGTCTCGTTTTATTAGTACGACCGTCGAGCGGAGCAATTATGTCGACGCGACGCCTTCGTTCGTGCCCCGTTCCGTTCTAACGAAACGGTTCCAATTTGCGTAATTAGTGCGGGGCAATTGGTATATGGATTGAAAATTATGCAGGAGATTAGCAAAGTGCCCGATCAGACAGCCTGCTGTATTGTATTATTCGGCGCAAAGGAGATCAGGAAGGTATTCGGTCAGACTGTATAACGCTGCTATACCGACGCACCGGCGATCGACATTTTTGTACAATTACTTTCAATAAGTGAAAATTGCAAAATCCCGACTCTCTAGCACCTGTGTACGAGCGGATAAATTCTTTCGCGCAAATCGAACGTCGCACGGATTTCGCATTCGAAAAAAGTTTCTGCGGATAATTCGGCGCACAAAGAATAGAAGCGAAACGTAAAGGGACAACGCGATAAACGTGAGACGATAAGAGTGCGAGACGAAGAATAAAAAGAGGAAATCGAAACGAAAACTTTACAAACGCGCGAGTACTTTCTAAGATCGTTGTTACGATCCATTTCCCGGATTCATCGGGGAACTCAACTTGTTCGACGAGAGTGTCGGCGGCACGCGTTCGGAATTCCAACGACCTAGCGGCCGGTGGCCGGCACAAAATTCCACCGATGGCACCTACACGCGCCGCTATTTCGCAACCGAAATTCCACGACCGCTTTGTAACCGCTTCAGGTCGGAAGGAACGAAACGAAAACGACAAGAGGCGTGTTATCGACACGGGCTCGTGAGAGTCGCGCGGGGTCAGAGTAGAAAGTGGTGTTCGCGTGTATACGTCGCTTCGCGATGAAGGTCGGATCCGGGATGTTTGAACCTGATCTATACCAGTTTTCTTTCATTCATGACGATCGCGCTTCGCGATGGTCACGAAAGGAGAGAGTCACGCCAATTTCTGACCTCTTCCTGAGGAAATTACGATCGACAAGCTACTACGAGACTCTTCACTTACGTACACCAGGCATCGATACGATGAATTTCACTGCTTCGAATCTGTCCTCTACGCCAACGGCTTCTTCGTTTTTATATCTTTTTCTTATCTATCGCGGTTAGCGCTGCTAGCTCGTGTACACGTTTTACCGCTCTTTTCTACCAGCCACGGTTAATCGCTGGATTCTTGTTAATTGCTCCTCCTGGCTTCATAACACTTCTCTCAAGAGAAACCGTGTTAGCGTGTCGAAGTATCGAACTATATGATTTTCTACGTTTAGATCGTGCCAGATGTAATATACCTTCGGTTCGTAAGTTTCGCATACGTAGTTTTAATCAGCTGTCTGCTCTTTCTGCGCGTAATGCAACGGATTGCGTCGAGTTTGGCTTCGGTGTACGTAGTTTCAATTAGTCATCCTTTGGTCCAAGATTCTTCCTCGACCTTCCAACACGAGCCATCGCCAACATGCTACTGGACCACTGGCTGTATTCTAGGACAATCTCTAAATGTGGGTCACGAATGTAGCCGAATGTAAGTCTGAATCCGCCCTATCTGCCTTCATCTGCCTTCATCTGCCTTCATCTGCCTTCATCTGCCTTCATCTACGAGGGCAGACGAGGGTCTGCCCTTGATTTCCCAACGAATTTCCACTTGAAAGTTAACCTTCCGCGTTAATAAGCACTACGAGGAGCAAACGACGGACGAGGCGTAAGACGACAAGAGTAAAGTCACGTTCGTGGTCGTAAGACGAAAGGGAACAACGGAAGAGAAGGTCTCTTTGGGCGTCCCGTATTCGTTGGCCGTGGGCAGGTCGCAGGTCGTAGCGGATGGATGGGCGGCTGTAACGCGTGGAGGAACACCTATCCGCGTTCGCCGTCCGAATACTTTCGTCGGTTAGGCCGGCTAAACGGTCCGGACGGAACACGGCGATGCGGTCGAAACATCGTGACGACACTCCTGTATGGCAAATAGGAAGAAAAAAGAGACAAGGTGGGGCGGTGACGTGTAGGGACGCAGAGGAGGGGCCCGCCAAATATAAGCTAAAGAGATTGCACGATGGACCACACGAAATTTCACTACCGACGGGACGGGCTACGAAAAAGTACAATCATCCCTATCGCCGTGACAGCGACCGTTATATCTCGTTTTCCCGTGCTTTTGGACTTTCCGTTTCGTCGTACGAGAATCATGAAGATAATCGCCGTGGTGGTTTTAACGTCAGCCGTTGTTCTGGCCGCCGGACAAAGCTTGGAGGATTGTCTGCAGAGCGACAGCATCTCTTGCGTGCAGAAGAGCTTGTACCGCAAGGCGAAGGAGTTCTTCGACAAGGACACCTTCGAACTGTTCAGTGGTGTTAGCTTGGTGAAGAGCGCGGACAGTCAGGGAAGAAGCTCTAGGACTAGCAAAGAGTTGATGTACGAGCAGGAAATCGACGCGGCTAACAGTGTCACGGATAGACAGAGTGCTCTCGAGAACTTTGTCAGCGAGGAAGCCGGAGAGTTCCTCACTGGTCGCAGCCTTAGGGTAAATAGACGATCGTAAAGACGATTAATCCTATTTATCTGATTCGATACGAGATATTTGACGTAACATTTGTTCGATTCGTAGATCAATTTCGCACCTGTCTTTGAAAAGATCGGAGAGTCTGCCCGTGCCATCAGTGACTCCGCGCCGGAAGAGGTTCGCCAAGCCGTCAACGAAATCGTCGAAGGTACGCGCATATATGTACTTTTAGTTGCCAACAAAGTCTATATTTCTCCGTACAGTTCAGAAATTTCACGACGATCTTCCTTCGCCCTTATTCCCTCGACTTTATTCTTAGGTCGTGGCAGGAAGAAGATACTGAAATCCATCTTGCCTCTGCTGGTCGCGGCGAAAGTGAAAATCGGAGCCCTGGCTACCCTGGCGTACTTTGCCATCGGTCTCATAGCCAAGAAGGCCATCTTCGCCTCCCTCGTTTCACTCGCCATTTCTGCGTTCATCGGCTTGAAAGCGCTCTGGTCCAAGAATTCCCACGACGTCACCCCCTACAACGGGTGGAACGGCGGCAACGCTGGATGGTCAGCACCAGTTGCGACCGGAGGATGGTCCTCCGGTGGCTCGTGGGACGATTCCCACAATTACGGACAGAGCCAAGCGTACTCCGGATATCATCACTAATTCTAGATTAGATCTATTCCCGTAAACTATCCGTTTCTCCCCCTCTTTCTCTTTCCTCTCTCTTCGTTTCCTCTTATCTTTCTCCTTTCCCCCTTTATACTTTCATCCTTTCTTCTCGTCGTCGATCCAGGAATTATGGAAGCATCGACGAAAGCCTCGATAATTAATGGATCGATAGAAGCTATTTATTCTTTATTTATCCAATTTTTGAATAGTTAAGCGACCATCCCGTGGTCCCGCGTGTAAATAATGTTATCGTTGTAAGGGACAAAGGACTTTGGAATCAAACATAGAGGCTAGTCGCGACGCTTCCGCATCAATCCGGGGGCTCGTTCAGGCGTGACCGACGTCGCCCGCTACCATTTCTTCTTCCCAAATCGCAGCCGAACGACATCTAGTCCGATACGATTTAGATGAACTCTGTCGAATTACTCCTACCTGAGAATCATTGTAATACCGATGTTTAGCCGTCAAATACACGAGTTGTGGAAAATTATATCGTACAACGATATTCTCATTCGGCTATCCCCTCTCCGCTCGTCCACAGTTTTCCCTTAGAAAAAGATCGTTCGTTCGTTCTTCGAGAAAAGAAGAGAGAGAAAAAAGAGAGAGCAAAAAGAGAGAAAAAAAGGGAGAAAGAAAAGGAAAAATCGTTCAATCATCGTTAATCGAAACGAAAAAAAAAAGAAAAAAAAAAAGAAAAAGCAATCTATCAAATTGTCGAACGAGTTTCTCATCGTCGAAAATCTTCCCGGATCCACGGCGAAAAGAGAAATCACTCGCCGACTTTCCAACCTTCCGAGAACCTCCGAAACCGACTGGTTTTTTCTCTCTCTTCTGTTCGCGTGTTTCGCCGGCGAAATTTCAGAGCTGTCGGCCTCGAAACCGGCTCCGCGTTTCGCGAAGTCGAGCCGACGCAACGTTGAGATGGAAATGCCAGATGGTTATCGCGATCAAGCACTGCGCGGCGGACCACAGCCGAGGGGAAAGTGCACCGGCAAGGTGCACATCCGGTCGAGCGAGAAGCACGACGACGCGCCAGAGCTTCCTCGCGAGACGCACGCGGAGGTCGAGAGGCCGAGGCTCGCGTTCGTCATTCTTAATCGGGTCGAGAGGACGGACATTCTACTAAATCTTCCACGACCGATGTCCTTAAGTCCCAGATAGAAGGAGGAAAATGAGCGGCTGGAAAGGAGGTTGACGCAAAATTGCCGTTTCTTCCGTCGTCGCTGGTCGAGTCGCTCCGGGGCCCGCCAGTAAAAATCCTTTTTGCCGAGGCTTTCTGGGCCAACGTTCGACGTGCGACCCACAGGTTGATTAGTGGCTGCAACCGCCGACCAGGCGCGAATGTAAAACAGTCACGATTCGTACGATGGATTGCTCGAGTTTTATTGTTTGTTAATGTCACGAGCTTCGACGTGACTCTGCTGCTTTGCCGCTAAACTTTCAGACTCGACGACGATCGTAACATTTACGGAAAAGAGACACCGCGATTACTCGTCCTATGTACCTACGTTCCCTTTTTCGAACGCTTCCAAGATAAAGACCGACGCTCTGCTGGCAATTTTCATTCGTTTCGTATGGAACGTAAATGGCGTATCGGGGGAAAACGTTAGGTAGCGATTGGGATAATTGGTAAGAGCGATGTGAAAAGATGGAGAGAACAAAGTTTGATAGAAGGAAGGTGAAACGAATCGGAGGAGCAAGAAGACGAGTGTCACGGCTCGTTAGGTCTGCCCGTGCCGCGACAGGATCGCGAGAGATCCCAGGGAAGAAAAGATACGGAATTATTTTGAAAGGAAGAGGAGGACTTTCGTTAGTGGCGAAGTCACGCGGCGAGAGACACGGTGCATTAATCGCGACGCGGTGTCGAGGCAACTCGTATTTATTCAGGCTGCTGTTTCTCTTTCCTTGTTCAAAGTACATTAACCACCGCGCGAACGCAAGCTATCCTCTGTCACGATCGTTGAAACATCGTCGAAGGATACAAAACCAGTTCCAACTTCTAGAATCGAATCGATCAACGAGAAGAATCTGTCCGTCTCTTGTAAAAACGCATCGGCAGCGTGATATTTTTATCCGTCGACGCGCACCCGACAAGACCGCCGATCCTGTAAATCGTCCAATTTTTGCCAAGGTGGAGCAAACGCGAGCAGAAAAACTGGAACGCGACGTCCATTAAGAAAGAAAGGCGACGACGCAGCCAGGGCAAACAGAAAGGAAAAGAAGGAAAGAGAGGAAAAGAAGGAAAGAGAGGGAAAGAAGGAAAGAGAGGGAAAGAAGGAAAGAGAGGGAAAGAAGGAAAGAGAGGAAAAGAAGGAAAGAGAGGAAAAGAAGGAAAGAGAGGAAAAGAAGGAAAGAGAGGAAAAGAAGGAAAGAGAGGAAAAGAAGGAAAGAGAGGAAAAGAAGGAGGAGAGGAGAGGAAAAGAAGGAGGAGAGGAGAGGAAAAGAAGGAGGGAAGGAGAGAAAAAGCAGCGATGAAAATTGGCGCTGTGCCCCGCGCGCGTCACGGATCTGCGAGCGGATGAATAGAGGCTTTCTTTTGGATGTCACAAAAGTGGAATTTCACCTTGTGCTCGTAACGCGAGAGCCTTCTATCTCGTTATTAGAGAGTCGTAAAGTGGCGGAGCCGAACGAGCGGCTTTGCTCGTATCTAAATCTCGGTACGGTTCTCACGTCACGATTAGCCGCGGCAGTTTCTCATGCGTCACTGGGTTACTAGATTCTCTCTGGCCGCCTGTAGGTTTCCTAGCGCCTTATTAGTCGCATACCGGCCCGCACCGTGCGCCGACAGATGTTCGTCGACGTCGACGTCGACATCGACAGGTCGCCGCGATTCGAATCACGGTGGCCCTTGTAAAAATCTGGTAAAAGCGCGCGACACGGATTCCATCGTGGAACAACGCTGGTTCGGAGTCTGTTTCCAACAGCTACACTGGAAATTGGAAAGTTTCGATGTTCGATTTTCAGAAGCCTCTTCCGAACCAGGTTACCTATCGAAAATAACGTATTCGACTCTGTTCGTGTGCCGCAACGTTGCTTCGTCGTCTCGTAGCCGAGAATACCGTTTCGCTTCGGAATAATTTTATACCAAGAAAATCGATGCTAAACGAGGACCACCGGCGCAAGCAAGGGAATCTAGACATCCTCTGTAATTTTATACGCTGTATACGTTCTCTTAGGTTATGTTGCGCGGAAACGAGACAAGCAAAACGAGAATTCCAATTTCCCGAGGAAATCGAGCGATGCACGCCATCGCGCGTGTGTTCCATCCACGTTTCGAGTGGCGTGGCACGCAAACACCTCGAACTTTGCCGTGAATTTCGAAACAACGATCGCCGGCCGACCCGTTACTCTTCCCCGCAGTTCCGTTCGCTCTCGTCCAGGTTGTCTTTCAGACTGCTCGTCTCCGTCCCGTCCAAATCTAATTACGATTGCGATTCTTCTTTACCGTCTCGTTCGCGTCTCTCGGACGTCTCCGGTCTCTTTTGGACACACGGACTTTCGATAACCGTCTACTAACTCTGCTACGTTTCGACGCTCGACAGCTTTCCGATCGGATGAAAGTGTGCTGTCTCTCTCTTCAGCTACTCTCTCACACGGGCTCTTAACCTTTGATTCCCGCGTTCTCTAACCATAATGTCCTCGATACCGCGACTTCCGCCACTAGAAACCGTTCTCCATTCCGCCGGGTTTCTCCGTTTTCACGATATCCGCTCGGTTCACAACCTTTTCATTCAGGGTGGCCATCCGCCGGCCGAGGTACCTTCGCTTTTCTTCGCGTGCACGCGTTCGTCGGCGCGGCGAGTCGCGAACGCCGCGCGTCAGGTGGATGATTCCGCCCGAGGCGACGTTCGCTCTCGGGGACCGGCAGATCTTGATCCCCGAAACCGGCTGGACGAATGGAGACCGTCGTGTCTTTCCAGAGGGGAAGAGAACACGGATCGAGGCGAGATGAAGACAGGTGCGTTGGAAGAACGAGAGAGATAAAAAGAGACGAGACAGCCGAAACGGACGCCCGGCACTCGACCCAGTTGTAAATGGGTGAGCGACCCCGTTCCCGAGATAATATCTCGCGTCCATCATTCGCCCATGAATTTTTCGATGCTCCGTTCACGTCAACCTCCGTCGCTGTTGACCGTTCTCCTACCATTTGAATCGTTTCGATACTTTTTGTACTCGGGCCGACAGCGACGAGATTCACACGCGGTCTTGGTCTGCTCCGGGAACGGTAAGGCGACGCTTCTACTAGCTCGTAATTTAACGTTACGCAGCTACAGGAACAACTTTGGATCCCTCGACTGAATCGTGCCCACGAATAACGGGCAGAGAGCACCCAAACGTAGAAATGTATCTCAAGGAATGAATGTAACGACATTGAATCTCGGCTAACTGTAAACGGCCCAATACCGGTCTAGGTAACTTTGATTCAAACACGGTGTCGTGCTATTCCAGGGGACTGTGACGTTTCCCAATCTCCGCGCGACAGCTCTGCCAATTTGCCGAGAACGTTAAACCGTAAACGTTGGTTAAAATAGGTCGGCGACAAGATTCGTGCATCCCGCGACATCCGGAGAAAATCACCACGAGCAACGATTAAAGGAGAAACGTCCTGGTCTGCTTGTCGTGATTTCGATTCTCGCTGTCAACCGTTTATTTACGAGTTCTTCCGTCGCGTGCGAAAAGGGTTTGGACGCACGGTGGACGAGCACTGCTGGTATCGCGCTCTCCCGCTAATAATAATAGACACGATCGAAGGAATCGGTAAAGAGAGAGACACGTCAAGTCGTGCGAGAAATCACAAGGGAGCCGCTGCCGTGTATGCCCGTGTTCCCCACGACCTCCACCGCGTAGATTTCCCTCGTTGAATCTCCATTCGATCGAGGAGGGAGCCTCCCTTCTACCATCGAACCTTAATGGAGGCCGAAGTAGGTCTGCTGCAGGCGGCAAGAAGAAGAATAACGAGACGAAGAAGAAGAAGAAGAAGAAGAAGGAGAAGAAGAAGAAGAAGAAGAAGGAGAAGAAGAAGAGGAAGAAGACGAAGGAAACAAGCGGACGAAAATCATGGGGGCCATCGACGATGGAAAACGACGGGGAAGAAAACGCAAGTGCGGCAACTCCCTCTTCTATTCCCTTGCGGCTATCTCCTGTATCCTGATCCCGTGCGTTTTTTTACGGGCATACACGGCGTTCCTACTCGAGTTTAGAGAGGAATTTTTGTCTTGCCGAAATAACGAGATTCGCTCGAGGAGAGGGATGAAGGAAAGGGGAAGGAGAGCCTCGTAGAGAGGCCTGCGAGGATTCGAGACCAAGAGAGGGGTAGGAGAGAGGAGCGAAGAGACGCAAGCGGAGAAAACATAGGGGGGATTGCAAGTAGTGAGAAAGAGAGAGACAGCTCTCGGTAAGCGAACGCGAACGCGAACGCGAACTCTCGGTGGCCTGTGCCCACGAGGTCTCCCCTCGTGCGATACTTTGGTATAAAAGCAAAGCAACCTCTTTTGGATGTAACACACGAGGTTCGATCGACGCTCATCCTGGCGTCCTCTCCAACCGTGAATCGGCTACGACAGCGGATCACCGCGCGATCGTATCAAGGATAATACAGCAACTTTTCCGTCTTCTTCGTTCCGAACTTTTTCGTAGACGCACGGTGGTGATTCTTTCTCTCTCTTTTCTTTTTTTTTTTTTTGTTTCTTTTTTCTCCTTTATTTCATTGTACCGTTTCGATCGACACTCGAGGAACATGAGCAAGTACTTTGTGACCATTTTGTGGCTACTTCCGGTGCTGGTCGCGGCACTGCCAGCCAATGACAAATCTGGAAACGAAAACGATCTAATGGCGACCATCTACAGCGACTGTCTGAAGAAGGAGTCCATCAACTGCATCAAGTACAAGGTATTTTCGTACGTGGACAAGATGCTCGTCGATAAGGAGGATATCACGCTCACGGACGGCATCACTGTGGTCAAGACGTCGAACGCCGAGGAAGGTGCACCTAGGTCGGTTTTCTCACTCGTCAAAAGACACAGCTCGCACGAAATTTCAAATGCGGACCGTGGTCTCGAGTTTGATCGAATGGAATTTTGTGCTTCGTAGATAACCTTTTTGAACATTGATTTGGATATTTCTGTCTGTTCGGTACATTCAAAGTTGTTCCTATCGTCGCACTAGTTGCATTGATCGACCGATATGCCTTAATTTTGATCGACGTTGATCGATCAACGTGTTCTTGCAGATCGATCGAGTCTAGCGATTTGGATACCCTTTTATTCGACCGTCTGGGCAGGTTCTTGAGGACGCATTCCGTCAAAGTCGACCTCAAGGGGACCGATATCCTTGGCGCCATCGAGTCTGCCGGCCGAAGTTTCGAGGATTTCACCGACAACGCCGTTGAAAGTCGTGGCAAGAAGAGTGAGTATAAATCGATCCTTCGACCAACTCAAGCCCTCGATCGTATCGATTAACGATAAAACGCGCTTGAAAACATTCTCTTCGACTCTGGCTAAATCTATCTGCTCGGCTTAAAAAATCACGAACTCGATCACGTCCTTTAATCACGAAAGACAATATACTCGCTCCGCTTGACATTAACTCGATTGTCCGTTGCTACAACTCAAAGTATTTTCTCAATAGGCTCGTTCTATCTCTATCTTCTATCTACGAATCGTCGGAACTCGGGCATCGTCGAGCATTCGGATCAGAGCTCGCACAATAGGTTAATCAGATCGCTGCTTAACGCAACAAGTGCATGGGTAATTGGGATTCACTCGATGTTAGAGTCAACAGCGCCGTGCCAGCTCCCGGGCCTCGTCGTTGCCACTATTCAACGACGACGTTGACGACGATGCCGGCGAAGCTGGTCGCGAGACGTTGACCCACTGAGAAACTGGTTCCGCTTCCCCTTGAAGCGACTCCAGCGACGAAGAGGCGATTACCTGCGAGCAGAGAGAGAGAGAGAGAGAGAGAGAGAGAGAGAGAGAGAGAGAGAGAGAGAGACCTCTCGAGATCTCGCCGCGCGAGATTTTTGACATACTTTCCTTTGTGCACGGGGTACGTCGCCTTGACCTTCGCCTATTCCACTTCGAGATCTCTCCGCGCGCGTCGTCCTGAGAAAGGTCGGGTCGCGTTCTTTCGTGAAACGTTTCCAGGCTCCTCGTGAGAAGTTCAGAGTAGTATTCGAACGGCGTATTCCCGTGCTCGCGAGAATACTCACTCGGTTCCCGCACATTGTATGCTCGTAATCGATGAGAAACCGTAGTCACGCTACGTTAAGCGTCGTTTCCGCGCGCGGCTGACCAGAAAATTACCAATAAAACGGCCACCACCACCACCTCCAGCAGCTCCTCGGTTCTGCAACTTTAACGCGTTAGCCAAACAGCGAAGAAAACGAATGCTCCGAAGTTTTTGGAACATAAATTCTTTGATGGTCGAGAAATTGAAATTTCTTCCTTGTTGTACGCGTTGGTACGGCGCTTTAAAATTCGTTTGATTGTTTCAAGCGGACATTAACCCATAAAATTCTACCGAACGTTACCGTTACCACCGTTCGCTTAACGATCGTCCGATTGCTTTGCAGAGAAGGCACAAAAGATCCTCGGTCCGTTACTGATGGCCCTGGCCCTGAAGGCCGCAGCCCTGTTGCCCTTGGCCCTCGGTGCGATCGCCGCCATCGCTGGTAAAGCTCTGCTGGTCGGCAAAATCGCCCTTGTAATTTCCGCCATCATTGGGTTGAAGAAGCTCCTCAGCTCGAGCGGAGGAAAGCACGTGACGTACGAAGTTGTGTCGCATCCTCATCACAGCAGTAGCCACATTGTCAGCCACGATGACGGCCACGGTGGTGGTTACGGTGGCGGTGGCGCCGATTACGGCGGTGGTTATTCCGGAAGCAGTGGCCACGGCTGGGCCAGGAGTTTACCTCAAGACGCTCACGAGTTGGCTTATCGCGCTCATCAACCTCAATCACAAGCATGAAGAATCTCGTAAAAAATGTTCGTTCTTCGACGTTCCTCGCTTTCCTCATCCCCTCCTCCTCTCAACGCCTCTTCCATTTCGTTTCCCCTATTCTATCCCTCGTTTTCCTTTCTCGATGACTCTACCCCGCTTCTCTGTTTTATGTATATTTATTGTCCCTATCCTCGTCGCTACCCCAGTGTTTCATACCTTCTGTCCTGTTCTCCTACTCTTTCCTAGAAGTTCCCTAGAAATTCCCTAGAAACTCCTTAGAATCGTTCTCTTCTATCTCTACGACGAACCAGTGCCTCCACGAGATACTCGTTCCATGTATAGCGTAACTCGAGCCTTTGTTATTTATTCATTGCGCTTAATATGATTTAGTATTTATTTAATTTTATTCGTTCGACGTGTGCTATTTGTTATTGCCTGCATTTGTTCTTTATAATAAAGAGATGGCGAACGGCGCGCTGCGTCTTGTCCAAAGGAAAACGCAACATACGTGAGTGTGAGAATGCGGAGAACGTAAAACCCTCTTCAGGAACGTCTGCGGTTACGTCCGTCCATTCTGTTTCATTTCTGCCTTATATACTTCCGCTTGGAGGAGTCTCGCGCGGACCCAACGATCCAGACGTGAAATCTCGTTGTGCGTGTAACACGCGTCACGTGACAGGGCCCTCGCGAGTTCGACATTTATGAAAACGAGTGAAAGTAGTATTATAGGAACGCGTCGATGCATCCATCGATACTCGAACCAGATACGACTTGACGAGCTGCTGGCAAGTACGACCGTTACAGAGGATTCCGGACAAACCAGTAGAAAGTACTTTCATGCAACCGAATTACATTTTTTTTTTTTTTTTTTCGAAGAAAAAAGAGAAAAAAACAAGGACAAGTTCGGAAATTTCGCCGGAGTAATTCGTCTTATTCCGACACCGTCGACCGACGAAACGTTCCATCCGTCTAGTAACATTCAGGCACGTTGCGATGTCAATTTTGCGGCACTCTGTAGTAAATAATGGCGAACGTTCGCTCGACCGTGTCGCTACTGACCTAGCTTCGTCCAGCGGTCGTTTAATGGCTCGTAAAGCTTACCTCTTTTTCGCCAAGCACCCTCATTACTACTGCATAGATTACTCATGGTACAGTGAAACCGGATGCACCGCGAACTTCCAACCGGTAACCTGCATACCGACCGTATAATGAGAGGCAAACCGACACACGCGGACTGTGTGTGCATGCTCGTGTTCACTGATCGGAGCAAGGCCAAATGCGAGTGAACACGACGGTCTCATTGGCGAGCAAGTGACGCGTGACACGGGGGAGTTTCATCGGTAAAGATGGCGATGCAGAAGATCATCGGGGTCGAACAGGAAATCGTAGTTCCCACCGGCGTCAAGGTGGCGCTCGCGACATTTCGCTTTCGCCATTTCTCGGATCGTTTTTACGTGCGTGACGCCAACACCTTCGAGAAATTCGTGACGAGGCATAATATACTAATTTTACTAATTTTACTAATTTTACTAATTTTACTAATTTATCGTACCAAGTTCTGGCGACCGGAGATTTCTTCGTTTGTCTCTCCTCTATCAGCGACCCCGTTAGATTCGCGAAAATCCATCAGCGTTCCAATTCTAAAATTCGTCGAGTCACTGAAACGATCGTCGAATCATCGACCGACTCGTCGAATCAAAACGGCGGCCAAGCGTGGGACAAGAACGAGGTAGAAGGAACGAAAAGAAATCGAGGCGGATCAGGGCCAGTTCCCCACCGAAATTTCAGTGCTGGCTCGCTGCTTTCCGGTGCTTCGCTGCGCTCATGAACCAGAACGTTAAGAGAAGGATACCGCCGCCCCCCCCCCCTCTCCGACGGGTCCGTGGCCTACGCGTGTCTACTACATGTAACGCGTTTTCACTTGGTGTGGCCCAGTTAACCAGTCCCGCGGCCATCAGCCAGGACGAAGACGGCAAGGATGCGTGGTACCGCAGGATAAGAGGGAAAACAGCCGTTGGAAAGGCTAACCAGGACGACTGAAACGCTGGCAACGACTAACGGTTCGCTTTGATCAACGCAGCGTCGTTTCTATTTTTGTAGTTGTGATAAATGTAGAATGCGTCATTCCGAAACGTGTATTACGTGTACGCGCATCGTTATACTTCCGTTTTGCTACAGAATAAAAAGAAAGAAAGAGAAAGAAAGAACCCGACTACTTGTGATCACGACATACGAGCGTATCGTGATCTGGTTAATCCGATACTTCCAGCGGATCAGGTCGATCAACCACCGTCTCTCCCGTGATGCTTTCGATTTCAGGCTTATCGAGACACGACGATAACACGAGGGAGAATCACAGCAAAAGGACATTGGCGTAGAAGACACGTACACACCTGGTTGCCACCAACTTCCGATCAGAAACGCCGACAGCGATCTGGTCAGACCGGTCGAGCGGAAGAAGTCGAGCGACAAGGGCGAGGACGACGATCCGGTCGAGAGTAGCGAAACGATTCGCCGGAATCGTCGGTTTTATCGGTGGCTGGTTGGTGGGGCTGGGACGGTAGGAGAGAAGGGATGCGAATTCCGAGCTGATCCGGAGAGCAACTCTGCTCTCTACCTGTGGTGGACCCCAGGTGGTTAGCGAGACGCGGTCTCCGCTCTCAAATGATCCTTGGCAATGAAAATTCTCCCACAATGGTGGTATTCGTACGCGCCGCACCGCCACGGTGGGGAGAATATCACCGGCCACCGAGGTACACCTGACCAGATATATAGAGCTAGGGCAGGGCTTCCGTTACAGACAGTCCGGTTACAGTGCTCTGTGTAAGCACGCATCTCGCGGCCCAAAGTGACAAACGGCTCGAGTACCGGTGGTTAACAAGCTTCGACGCTTGTTCCCAAAATACCGCGCACAAGTCCAGACAAGTAGGTTCTGTTAGTTTCTATTCGCGCACATTTCCCTGCTAGATTTCCCTCATAGCGGATGCGAGGGTTTAGCACTTCCAATCGAACCATCTTCCTCTGCAACGCATAGAAATTTGTTTCGTTTCCAGGTTCTTCAGGCTGTACGAAATGAGAAACTTTGCACACTGTTCCGTGTACCTGGCCTTTTTACTGGCCGTGGCTTCGGCTAGGTCAGCCGAGACCAATCCCACGACCAATTCCATCAACGAAGAGACAGCAAGGTCTAGCGGGAACAGCAACGTGTTTGGGGATCTTCGACAGATGTACCAGATTTACAAGGAATGCGCGGACGAGGATATCGGTTCTTGTTTGAAAGTGAGGTTGCTGTCGGCCGTAGACAGGGTGTCTAGAAGCGCCCAGTTGAACGTAGCCGACGGCGTTACATTCGTTCAGGACGACCCTGTCTCTAACGCGGAGGAACCACCGAAATCTCTTCAGGAGATCGAGGCTGGTCTACCTAGGGCTCTAGACGACAAGGAGGACGCCTTGAATACCATGATCTTCGACAAGGTGATGAAATTTTTCCAAAGCCATACGTTGAAATTGAAGCTGCCCAACGTGGAGGAACTTCAACGAAGTTTGGCGGAAGAAGGTGAGAATTTACACGATTGTCGATACAAAGCATTAGAACTGGTCTTATCGTGTCAACTCGTTAGAGCGTTCATCCGAAAAAAGAAAGTTCCCAGTTCTGATTTGCCGGTCCAGTAGACCGTACGGTCCACTCTTTTTCCCTCAGCAGGCTTTGATACAACAAACATTTTTCCTAAACTAAACTAAACTTTCCAAACTAATTTTCAGGCGATCTAACGCAAACCATGAAATTCGTTTAATTAAATCTCGATTATTTTTCTGTCCAGGCCGTAAGAAGAAGAAGAACATGGGCGGTCTGCTAGCTATTCCCCTGTTGATTGGTGGAACTTTGGTACCATTGGCCTTAGGAGCGTTAGCTCTTTTAGCTGGCAAGGCTTTAATCGTTAGCAAGTTGGCTCTAGTATTGGCTTCCATCATCGGTTTGAAGAAACTAGTGTCAGGAGGCGGGGATCATGGTCACGAAGTCGTTCAAGTTGCCGGAGGCCACGGATCCAGCGGATGGGCGAGATCGAGTCACGATCTCGCCTATTCCGCCTACAAGCCAACGTCTACTTAGCGAAACAAAGGGACAACAACGAGACGTATTTTCAATCTCGTTAGACTTCGCTTTCACGAGGCATCCGTGTGATGCTTGTCGGATGTCGCTTTCCTCTTCGACCGTTCACCTTTCTCATCTTCCCCATTTGCCACGATCCCTTCTCTCTATTCGTTCCGCTCCATTTTTCTATTCTCTCTTTATCGTCTCTTTCTCTCCTCATCATGTATCCCCTCGTCTATCATGTATCTCCTAAACGATCATCGCGATCGGCCATTTGATCGTCTCATTCACAGTATTTATTGTTCTGCGCGGAGCTGCCAGGCAGCCATGTATATTTATAGATAATATAAAGAAATATATTAAGACTAACTTCTTCGTACCATCGGCGAACTCGTTCTTTACCCTGCCCCCGTACGCCCGTATTCCCAAGCAATTTCCCAATTCAATTAATCCAACGATAAAATCGATAAAGCGGCGACGTACCTCGAAGAGGCAACTCCGAGCAATTCGACGGCACGGAGCAAGGCTCGAACGGACCCGTATGAGATTCTACAGTCCGCGAATTCCAAGGCTCATCGAAAGTAACGCTGAATGAAACGATCCGCGACGCGACCAGAAGATTCGATGTCGTGTGTTTCGCGCCGCTCGATGCAGGCCACGAGAGCGTCCCTACTTCCGCCTTCTTCCTCTTTTGCGTCGCGATCAAGCCAGAGAGGAGACGAAGAGAGTAGAGACGCGTTACCTACATAATGGAAACGCGCGACCACCTTACGCACTTGCCTCGGACCTGGAAGCTTCGCGTACAAGCACACACACGCGCGCGCGCGCGCTCCAGCCAGACACACGGTCGAGAAGTAAACCAGGCCGAGCGGGCCGACCAGGCCGAGCGGGCCGACCAGGCCAGTCAGCATCCGCGCCGAGCCTTTTCAACCTGAGTCTAACACTCTCTATCGTTCCGAAGAAAAGGCTGTGTCTCTCTTTCTCCCAGCATACGTTGGCACAGTCCCCTCCTACCCATCGGTCGATCGATCTCTCCCTCTACCTTCTTCACGATGCGAGGTTCATCGATCCTCAAACACATCTCGGGTCAGGTGGTCCCGTTCTGAAGATGCCTCGGCCCTTTTCGACACTTCCGAAAGTCGTCCCAAGAGTACTCGAATCATTTACCTCCTTTTCCCTCACCGACTTTCCGTGTGTTCCACGTGTTGCGCGAGATTTCATTAATGGGAAGATTACTCGAGAAGAGTGGATTAGGTTGTTGCGTTTGGTGCGTAATATGAGAATTACGGTCTGTTCCAAGTAGTATCAAAAGTGGAACGAATACAGTTCTTCTCCTTCTTCTTTCTTTCGTTCTATTCGAGCGTGGGAGCTAACGTAGGAGCGTAACGTAGAAGATTGAATTGGAATCATTATCAGAGATATTAATCGGTTATCAGCATGATATTAATTTATCGAGTTATTCGTATCGAATACGGGTCATGGCTCGAGCTTTTTCATCTTCATCGTGTATTTGCAGTTGGAGTCACGATTGGCTAGAAGTAGTACCGAAAGTAGAACGAATATGCGTTACCATTTGAGTTCTTTCTCTTGCTTATTGTGTTCGTATTACATTTGGGGGCTAATATGAGACTGCGGAAGAATAGATCAGCGTAGTTAATCGTAGGATCATGATTCGTTAAAAATGGGATGGAAAGTGGAACGAATATCGGTAACAATTGAAGTCGTTTTCCTCTCCATTGTGTATTTGAAGATTGTATACGATCACGATGTTATAGATTACAGAAGCAA
Organism: Bombus superbus; assembly: GCA_014737385.1. Lineage (NCBI taxonomy): Eukaryota > Metazoa > Arthropoda > Insecta > Hymenoptera > Apidae > Bombus > Bombus superbus. The sequence goes on from JACXIK010000022.1 coordinate 2,901,492, forward strand.
GAATGTAGAAAGAGAAGAACGAGAACTCGTTCACGTAGGTGCATATATGTATATGGAAAGTTTTCTTTTTTTTTTCTTCGGCTAATAGCAAGTGTGCACAAGATGCGCGAATCAGAGTCGACGGATCAGATATGCGTAAATCGCGTCCATTCATTCCTGCCAGACGCGTCTCCGATTCTCCGTCGTGTGCTACTTTTACTTCTTCGGAGTAGTTCATTCATAGACCGAATTTAAGCTCGAAGATAGTCTGCCCCGAGTTCCAAAGCAATCGAGAAGCTGCGTTATCACAACAGATTGTACTCTGTACAATAGCGAGCATAAATTCGTCGACGAGCACGTAATATAATATGCACACAATATAATATACACATAATATATACATACAATAATCGTACACGGCGAGACCTCTTTACGAACTAAATTCATTCAACTTGAAACGCTATTTCTCCAGAATCGAGCGACTGATCGTTTCAACGAGAAATTCCATTATACAGGTTTAGACGTGATTTTGAACGCAAGGAACCATACTTCCTGTAACGTAGGGGCCGATCTTTTCTGCATTCACAGGGCTGTACGATAAAGAAGAAAGCGCGAGAAAGAAAGAGACAAGCACGAGAAGCTCGAAGTCTCGCTTCGTGAGGGCCTTGACCTGACCTCGATCCTCGGGCGAGTTCACTCTCGCCGGCGTCGTCGAGAGGAAAGTGTTCCATTACCAGCCACGCTCAGTTCTCAGCCATCTCGTTCTGCCATCGAGATTAGCGTTTTGGTCCTCGAGAATGTCTCCACGGTCGCGCAAACCGTTCGTAATAACCATCAAGATGACGCGCGTTGCACTTTCGTTCACGATACGTTTCGTCGATCAGTCGATCGTTCGATCTGCCAATGATAAGAACGATCTACCTGAAGAAAGAATCGAAATTGACCGACGCGACGCGACGTTAGTAGCCAGCCACGAAGATAAAGTGAAAGTTCTTCTTGGGAGAATGTAACGTTGGCGATTTTGTCTTATTTTGGTCCTGTTGAGTTTTCTCGTCGTTTGGTTCTATTGATACACGCGATGTTTGCACACACTTTCGCTTTATGGAATGGAAAATCGCGAAACTCGTTTCTAACGACTAGGTGGTTGGACGATGGCTGCGTTGGAATCTGTAATTGCTCAATTATTACCGAGGAATTCTTTAAGCAGATGATTTTCTACGTTATGTCTTGTGATCTCAAAATTCTTTATTATAATTGCGGATTTTTATGCGTTTGTAGGAAATTTCAAAGCGCAAAATGGTACAGAATGCACGCGATACGAAAAAATATATGACGTATCCAAAGCATAGTATTTTCTATAATACTTGGCATATAAAACACTTTCCTGCCAAGGTTCTATATTTTTCTTTTTTTTTTTTTTGCATAGAAATCCGCAGTCTAATTGTAACGTAACTCGCCATTAGCTCCAATAGAAAATTATTAATATTCGCCGGCTACAGGGCACTTACTCGTTATATTTATCGCAAAATTGTAACAAATCTTATCTTGTTCGCTACTGTTCGTTATAAAATACATGCGTTTTGTAATGCGTAATGATGCAAACCAGAGGAACGATAGATTCGTAATGAAATAACTAGCAAATAAAAGCAACGAGCATTTAATTTGTACCAAGAACGAGTAGGTGTCTTAATACTCACGACGAGCACGGTGTATCCCTGAAATAAGAAAAATAAAATATTCGCGTTACCTTACTAATATCTTCTTTAAATTGCTTTCTATTAAGAAGCAAGATAAAAAGACTCTTCGCGGAATTAAGTCATAAATAAAGACAGCGTGGAATTAAGGAATTCGAAGCAAGGAAGTCCGTTCGCGGAGAAAGTAGCGGCGATCCAGTGCCGTGGTCGCGTCGATCGGAAACGACGCCTTTGCCCTCTCATCTCTTTCCTTCTCCGTACATTTTTCTAGGCGTCTTCGGGGTCACGTCGAGGCGCGGCCGGCTGTTCTCCTTGACGAGGTCTGGCGCAGTCCCAACTCGTCCACGCACTACGGACATTCCATGAAAAACCGTTAAACGTCACGCGCGACTGTCGCAGGAATACAGTAATTTCAAACAGTCCACCTGAAGCTGTCGCGTCGCTATTGATATTCGATTCTAACGAACAAGATGCCGAACAGGCGGGGAAATCCATGCAGGAATGCGAGATTTGATTACGACTTACGGGCATCTAGAGAAAAATCCATCGAGACTCGTTCGTACATCGAAACGGAGTAGAACGATGGAATTTGGAATAGGTAGAAAAAAGAGGGAGAAAAGAATTCGCGAACTGGGAGCGTATGATTCGCCGAATAGGAGGTCGCTGCGAGGAAAGTTGCGGAGGCGTGAGATTCGAGTATCTTCTACATAATGCGAGGTATTATACGGTTTGTTGAAAGCGAAATCGCGACGGTTATCGCTCGATCCTCCGTCTTCTCGATCCTTCCCTGTACCCCGACTTTCAAAAAGTATCACGGATCGTGAAATTGTATGATTTTCTCGGGCAAGCTTCTCGGAAAGTTACTTTACCAACTACTATATGCACGTGGTAATTACGGTCGAAATTCAGTTTCGATATCTTAAAACGTAGGTGCTTATTCTAAAGCACAGACATGTGCGTGATAACGTTCTGTGAGCAAGTAACTCCATTGTGTGATATATTTATACAAGAAATTTTGAGACAACGCTATGAGAAACCATTACAGCCGAGTTTTCAGCACCAGCAATCCCCCGTGAATATCATTGACCCTGAATATTCGATTTCTAAATACACTTGCTCGTCTCTCTCCAGAAACAAATACGGTACCCTAGAACGAGAAAGTAACCGAATTCTACGAACCTTCTGCCGTTTACGCGAATCATTATCACGTTTTAACACTGATTCACCTAAAGATTCAACGTGGAAGACAGCAGTAGAATACACGACACAACTAGTTACCAAATTCAAGACGATCAAGACGTTCAAACCGATGTAGTCGATCAGTTTACTTCCCAAGTAACCGAAACCACGATCTCACCCTCGTCGATAGTGCTATAGTATTTAATGATACCAAGAATTCTTTATCGAAAAGTCATAGAGAACATACCGTGTAGCCTTGAGGCCAGAGGCCCGAATCTTCTCGGAAAGGGCTGCGGCGCGCGAGCACGCTTCTTCCAGTAATTCTCATTCTCTCTCTCTCTCTCTCTCTCTCTCTCTCTGCCTGATTCCCAATGACCAATCGTCCAATGGGCGAGTGCGCGAGTGCGCGAGTGCGCGAGTGCGCGCGTGTGCAGAGAGCGTGAGGGCTGGTTCGAGCTTGCCACAGCCAGAGAGGAGAGAAGCGAGAAGGACCGAGCGAGCAAGCGCGCGGAGGCGCGTCAACGGGAGAGACGCGCGCGACAGGGAAACACGGGACGACCGCCTGGAGGAGAACCAATAGCTCGTATGGGTTGTAACCCAGGCGGGGACCCGGTCGGTGGGGGCCATCAAAATTTCAAAAACGTACGCGGACCCCTTTCGCGAGGAGGATAAAAGGCAAGCAATCGTGATTCTTTCAGTCAGTGTCGATACGATCGTTGCAATAATTCCAGCCGTGCACGCTTGTGAAAGGACCAGTATATAGATATAGATATATACATATACATCACATTTTGGATTTTCCACCTGGCGACTCTCAAGTAGATACGATCGTAGAAGATGTTTAAATACGTGGTAGTCGCCGCACTCGTCGCCTCTTCGGTGTTAGCTGCCCCCGCGAGCCAAGATGACGGCCAGCAGCCGTCGATCCTCGAGGAAGCTTTGGACGTGTACGCGTCCTGCTCCGGAGAACAGGACATATCGGTGTGTTTGAAACTCAAGGCGCTGCGATTCGTCGACAGGGTGGCCAGGTCTGCGGATATCGACGTTGTGGATGGATTCAGGATCGTGCAGACCGAAGAGGCTAAGAATAGGTAAGGGTCGCTTGTGAAAGAGCGAATGGATCGTAGGGACGATACAGGATGAACGAGGACAAACGGGAGTTCTGGATCGATTCGTGCAATTTCGCAATTAATCGACGCGAGCGTTTTACCTTTCAGCCGTGCCGACAACGGCAGATCCTTGAACGACATCGAAAGTACTCTACCGGCCGAGACGGATGCCAAAGAAGCCGCCATCGACCAGGCCATCCTCGACAGAACCTCCAAGTTCCTTTCCACCCACACTGTCGAACTGAGTCTTCCCGAAGAAATATCCCGCTCCTTCGACGAAGGTAAAACTACCGATAAGAAAACATTAACAAGAACAATTTCTGTATCGAGTCGGTTGCTCTAACCTTCTCCGTTTTACCGCAGCTCGAGGAAAGAAGAAGAAAATCGTCAAATCTCTGCTGCCAATCTTGCTGCTCTTGAAACTTAAGGCTGCGGCTCTCATCCCTATCGCGCTCGGTGGTTTGGCTCTCCTGGCCCTTAAAGCTCTCACAATCGGCAAAATCGCTCTGATCGTCAGCGGTATCATCGGTCTTCAGAAACTTCTCGGCAACAAACAGCAAAGCTACGAGGTAGTGGCTCACCCAGTGCATTCGTACGGCCACGAAGAACACCACGACCACCACGGATGGGCGAGATCAGCAGGCTCCGATCTCGCGTACAACGCGTACAAGCCCTCCGAGTAGTTTTTTCGCCGCCGTAGTCTCTTCGTTTCAACTCACTACCTTCGTTCACCAAAGTGATCGGTCAGCCGCTGACGATCACCCGAGGACTGCACGATACGATCCTTCGAGGACTTTGAAACTCACGTGTAATCGATCCGATTGAACGTTTCAATCGACCGGCAAACACTTTATCAAGAGGCTATCGTTCCATTGCGCGTGACCAGTGACCAAACGTGACGAACCGTGACGAACCGTGACGAGTGACGATTGACGATCGATCAGACTGTTCGACGTTAGCTCCGACTGTTAAAGACATTTCGTTGACACGTGGTGCCCGGACCATTTACCGCCGGATGGATTACGATTGTCACGGTGACACAAGCAGCAAGCTGTCGGACAGACTTTGCTAGTAACAGTGGACGGTGGTAGTCGAGTCACCTCCGACTCACCTCCGACTCACCCCCGAATTCTGCTATCTTTCTAAGAGTTAACGCTTCGAAGCGACCTCGATCGCGGCTCTCGGGTCGAACGCGCTCGGACTTGTAGTCAGTACCTGTACAGGGCTACCAGATTTCATCCAATGATTATTTATATCACACCCTCCCCGGGTTGCCATGTAACTTATCGAACTATTTATAAATAAATATAATTTTATACGGAACCAACGCTTGTCACGTTATTACGCTATGATCTCTCCCCTTTCCTTGTAAGTTGAGTTTCACGCCTCTCGCGCGACGCTCTGAACCTTATTCCTCCAAAGTGCTAATGAACCATTATTACGTTAACACGAATCGATATTTATTCAGACACTGCTTTCTTCCGACGTATCTACTCTCCATCGGTCGACGTCGATGCGGACTATCGTCAGTCTTCCAATTAGTTTTATCCTTATTCGTCCTTCGTGGCAGAATTTCTCTTCGTTGCTTCCCGACCGACGTTCTGACAGTCTAATGACGAGATTCGCCTCTCGTACTCTCGAAATTGACCTGCTCGGGTGCATCCGGTGTATCGAGGGACCCTCGATCTCTCGTACGAAACGAAAAGAGCCAGACGTACTTTCGCTGCTCGTAAGATCCGCCGAGTGAAACCGATTGTTCCGTCGCGTGTGAACGCCCCCTTGGCGCTTATATAGCCGGCTGATCGTGGGTGTTGGATCAACAGTATCGTTTTGGAATCCGGTCGCCTTTCTTCCGTTTCGTTCTATGTTCCAACCTTAAGAAATTTTCCATCTTTACGCGATTTCCTTCCTTCGAGAACGAACATGACGGCGAATAGTTTCGTTGGATGAGAATCGATCGCCTCGAGGGAAAATGAATCGATTATACGTTCGATAAATCCACTCAAACGCGAACTCTTTTACGCAGAATGGAGCGATCGGCTTAATCGCATCCAGGAAAAACTTTCATCGCGGAGCAATCCATACGAGAACTTTGTCAACTTTCTCTACGATCTTCTAAAAAAGTTTCCTTCTCGTTTGTGAAACACATATCGTCGTCATGAAGCACGCATTGCCAAGCTCGTGCCTTTTAATCCTCGTTTCCACGGGAATCGCAGTGATCATGGAGCCAACCGAGGAATCAATCTTGGCTAGCGAAGATCCGACCAGCTTCAACGAAGCTTTCGGCGCCTGTCTGGCTCGAAAAGAATTTGGGACCCTCGAATGTGTCAATCGCGGTGCCCTGAGTGCTCTTCAATCGCTTAATCACAAGGATGATCTGGATTTTGGAAACGTGCACTTGGAAAGGGCCGACGGTCAAAGTAGACAACTTTTAGATTGGGATTACGATCCGAAGGATTTTGGGAACATCGTGAAAGCGACGACTAAACTGTTTGAACGTAGAAGCCTTAAATGGAACTTGGATAACGTGTATCCAGGATTGCAGTTGCGAGCTGGGCCGATGTTAAATGGGAATGGAATTATGGAATTCGTCATCAGTGAAAGGGCAACGGCTTTCGGTGATAGGCAAGCTGGACCAGGTGAATCCTAGATGCTCTATACACTATTTTCGTATCAAATATCCTCAGTTTCCGTTCTTATCGTTTGCCAATCGTTTGTAAATTTGTTAGACGCGGTGCAGAATCCGTATCGTTCCCGGAAAATTCTACGTGTTCCAAATTTGACAAATGCCAGGAAGAACTTGGATCGTCTCGGTTTTACGACGAGTAGCTCGTTCAACCTTGAAATAAGCGTGGAAACGAACCCGCGTTCTCCAGGGTTCGCATCCTCGCTGAGGCGGCGTTCGCCACGTGTTGCTTTCAGGAAGCACCTCTAGTAGGCAGCACGGTCAAGGCCATTCGCGTTGAATAGACTTAACGCGCCATTCATAATTCTAGAATATTTTAACATTCATAGACAACATATTACCGAAATATCTAAGACATTACGAGTCCTATCTTCGCTACGTCTGCTACCTATTAATAGTTTCTACCACTTTGAATATTTCTATTTTTGAGCAACAAGATTAATAATGCGAATACGGAATGAAATCTAAATCCTGTCACGCAACTTTTTCAGGAATGCAAATGACGAGGCACCTGCTGATACCGTTCCTCTTAGGCTTCAAGTTCAACCTGGCTTCTCTTATTCCACTGCTGTTTGGATTTTTGCTGATACTCACGAAGAAAGCTTTATTATTGACCAAGGTAGCGCTGGTGATTAGTGGTTTGTTGGGTTGGAATTCTTTGTTGTCCGCTGGTCCGCTTCATTATCCAGGGGGAGGATTTCACACGCATGGACACGAGACACCAGTCGGAGGATTTCCGTACTACGAACATTATAATTTTCATCATAGACCGTACAGGGTATTTCAGGGCAACGACTTCGAACCGTACAGTCAGCATGTGATTAGAGAGGTCGTCGACGTTTACGATAACGCGGAGGAAGTGGGCAAGAGCAAACGGAGTGGCAAGAATTTCGTCTGGGTAAAGGGTAGCTGACGTGGCTGTTTGTGCTTTCTATTACTGTGATCGATATTGGTAACATCTGGTAAAAGGGTTGACTTTGTTCGAATGTCTCTATATAATGTAGTTTGGAAAATGAAGAAACTTTCAAGTTGACACGATGTCGCACAGTATTATGTACCCGTCGAGATCGACAGGATTTATTTTATTCGGTATTACAACCTTTTCCATGAAACGTGGATGTTTAAATCGAATCGCTGAATAAAGCTTAACTTCAAGAACAAAACTATTCAGCGCGCAATCGTTTCTTACGCGCCCGCTCCAATTACACAGAATTTTCCCTCGTTCTTAATAAATGTCATTGCTTTCCTTCCCTCTTTCCCAAGTAACGATACTGCCGATATCGAGAAGACGAATTGACAACAACTTTGAAATTACGCTCAATACTCTTCAGCGATAACGCAAATCTCGATAAGCGCATCCTCTCCATTCACCGATCTGTGTTCCATATACCACATCTTTCCATGTCTTTCACTGTCGTTTTCGTATGCCTTTCGGAGTTGGTCCTAAAGGAAGGACGGTTCTCACTCCTCCGCAGATCCATCACTCTCAGTCCATTGCCGCGGCGTGTAACTGTATCGTCGACTTCCTCCTTCGCAAGAAGATATCGTGTCCGGGAAACGCTTTTGCTCGTAAAGGTAATAGCGTTCATGGTCTCGTGAACGCCCGCGTAGCTTCACCACGTGATTGCAGAGCTCCTTGTGTCAAGTGTGACGATGAACGCGGCATACATTACCAGGGCTACGATCGACGGTCGACCGTAAAAGTTACTCGTTTTCCGCCACCGCCACCGCCACCGCCACCGCCACCGCCACCGCCACAGCCCGTGGCTTCCACTATACCTCGTCGCTGTTTGAGTTATTTCTGCACTTGGCTGCCCTGGTCGAACGTGCGTGACGACGGGATTCGTTACGATGTAACGGTTCGTTCTTTTCCATCATTATGGAATTCGTTATCATGCCTAAATCTGCCCGCCTTTTAAACGCAGGAATCTTTTATAAAATCATTCCATCGTAAAAGATCGAATAACGACGATGATGATCCATTTCCTTTGGTAATTGTTCTCCCTCGCTCCAAGTGGGGTAATTGTGGTCATCGTCTATAAGAAGAAACGACGAAATCGACGAGATAACGGGTAGCAAGAAGGGTGTCCTGAATTTTGAGACAATACTCGTTGTTACCTGCGTCGAGGTTTCGACGACACGTCGGGATTTTGGTTTTTGCCAGGCACCGTGATAAGGCTGTTAAGGTTTCTTTTTTCCTCTGGTACGAAGTAGGGTAATTGCGTTTACTACCTGGTCGCACGAAGAGATGACGAACCATTGGACGAGGAGGTACGATAAATGTTGAGAAGAGTGTCCTGGATTTTTCAGGCCACAACTCGAACAGCCGTGAACAGTGGACATTTTTCATATAAAATTTCATGCGCGCATAATTGCCCCGGTCATTTGTCGGATGTGGCGCGTCATGGTCTGTAATCCGTGTCGGATTAACAGTATCTCGGCGAACCGCGTTAACTAATTCATCGGCTAATCGTTTAATTCATAGTTAAAGAATCGTCTGTTTGCTACGATGCATCGTTCGCCGAGCATTCATCTTTAACAAATGCAAACACCAACTTTCGCCGCCTAATAAAAACGCCTCGAATACGAAACTTGATTTCTCTAGATTCCTTTCGTTATTCAATTCTCGTTACGTAATCAATTTTTACCCTATTACGAGATACTTGCCATCTTTAAATCGTGTCTGCCAACACACCAACGCTCTTAAACCGTAGGTAAATTAACAACAAATTCTTACAGCAAATCCTAGACCAGACTATTTATTAAGAAACGGAGAAACAGATAATGGTGTATAAAAAATAATGCGTGAAACGCAAGCAACTTTGCTCTAGCCTGGATTCGCGATACTCGCTACAAGCGGCCTTTAATTTCCATTTGAGAGCCATTCCGCGAGGGTTTCTGCTTCACTTGGCAACAGGGTCAGAGGGATACTTACTTACGGGGCTGTACGACATTGTTTTGGTTCAAGAGTCCCTACTCCTGGAGGAGGAGGCGTTAAACAGCGCGTAGATCAGGTGTGAGTTAACGTCGTAAGGACAACCTGACCGATGGTAGGAGAAACGTCAAATACCCTTGTATAAAAGAGCGACGACGCAGCGATTCGAATTAGTTGGCGATATTTTTCGAGCGGGGTAACTCGATCGGCGTGGAATGTCACGGGACCAAATTTAAACTCGTCGGTGTTTCTCCGTTTGTCATAATATCGCGTACTCTGGGAGAAAACGATGGGAAGAAACAGGACTGGTTACATCATATTTATTGCTCACTCGCTGCTATCGTTTACCCTGGCGCTGAGTAAGAACGAGTATACAAAGTTATTCGACAAATGCGTCAGAGAGAACAACTCCTTCGACTGTTTAAAACGAAAAGCTTTGGACATTCTGGATTCAGCGATCAACGACGATACCGTTTACGTGTTGAACGACTACGTCTCCATTGGAAGGAATCCCGCAGCGATAGCCAGGAGCGATAGATCGTTCATGGATGAAAATGGGACGGAGCTTACTCTGGATCAAAAGCTGGATAACAAGCTCTACGAGTATGTTTCTTCTAGGAACGTGATGCTCACTATTCCTGGAGATGCGTTTCAGGGTATGCGGATTATTCGAGTTTGTTTAAATTACAAATTCCTTTTGAATAAAATTACATTTATTTCAAGAGAATTAAAAAATTGCTTTCCTTACTTGTAGGTCGAAAGAAGAAGGACAAAGGATACGGTGCTCTCATGATGGGTGCCCTGGCAGTGGGAGGTAAATTACAAATTAATAAAAAATACAAGAAAAATTATAATGCAAAGGTATCGCATATTCAACTACCGGTGAAAACTTCACTTTTAGCTATGATGGCGCAGTTAGCTTACGGTAAAATCGCGTTCCTCGCTGGCACCGCCTTGCTCACTGCTAAAATAGCCCTAGTTTTGAGCGCGATTATCGGATTGAAGAAACTGGTGTCCAGTCAGGGAGGCGGAGGTCACGAAGTGATCTACGCCACAGGTGGCGAACATCATGGTGGTGGTTATGGCGGAGGAGGAGGATACGGGGGTGGCTGGCAAAGGTCCACCGACGGTGTTTCTCCTACTTGAATCGATTAAACCCTACGAAAATTAATTTATTTCATGTACTATACTTTGTTTAGGATAAGCTAGCGTTGATAGGATAGAGATGTTTCTTCTTTGTATATAAAATAAATCTTGACGTTGTCGATAGTTGCATCCGAGCGATATTAATCGAAGAAATTATTATGTGAAATACGACTACGTGATATTTATTAAGAATTTAAGTGTATTTTTTCAATTTAGAGATTCTTAGGTAACTCGTTATTTGTTCGGAATAGCTGGCGAAATACTCTGTACCAAAAATTAATAACATCGTACTTGTTTAATTTATCTTGTGTATACGTCACTCGTATATTATAATGACACGACACGAATAAACAATGTTAACACAACATATATCTTCCAGTAGTTCTATGTATAAGTAATTCTATATTTTCCGAAAGCCTTTTTTATTTTTTGTTTTTCAATGATGATCGACAAATTTATTTTGTACCTTTTATTATCCAAAATAGCTATAGTTAATTATATCGTTAAACATTTCGGATTACATATTTGTACTTTAAGTTCTAATTAATCGATTTCTTAGTAGAAAATTCTTCGTCGTTTCCGATAGTTATAACCATTTTCGCCAAATCCACCCTGGTGGTCGTAGTCCACGTCTGCGCTGAAACTGTGCTCGTAGCTGTGATATGGATGTTTGATTATCTCGTACGATACTTTCTCTTTGTGTTCTGAAAGCAAAATGAACATTTATTAACGCTCTAGGAATAAAGGAATATTTCTCTTTGTATATTCTGATAGGTTTCACTCACCGAAGGCTTTCTTTAATGCGATCGCGGCTGCAATCACTAGAGCAACTTTGCCTACGATTAGAGCTTTTCCAGCGATCGCGGCAACGGCATTGGTTAATATGTAAAGCATAGTCAGCTTAGATGCTCCTAGGAAGTACAGCAACATCTGTCCATACTCTTTGTTCTTTTTTCTTCGTCCAGTAACTGAGAAAACCAAGTTGTATATTACTTGTTAATAATACGGCTGCCGCAATGCTAAATTCAGATGCGCATATATCCACAACAGAAACTAAAACGCGAATAGAAAAAGCCTGTGCTGTCACGCGATGTGCAAGATTGTTCGTAAAGATAGCGTTAAAAGGAAACGCGGGAACGGTAGCGTTAATTGAATAATTACCATGTAGCTTAAGTAACTGCTTAAAATCGTCTTCGCGAAACGGGACTTTACATTTCCACGAGGCATACACGGCAAAACAAACCAAGACATCGTGAAAAGAATCGTTCGACGCGTCTACTACGAAGTTACTCGGTGTCTGACCGGAACGATCTCATTTCCCTTAGAGCAAGATGTCGCGCGCATGCGTGATGCTAAAGTTCTCAACGGAGATCTTTTACGAACGATGGCAAACGAATAAACAAAGATGTCAAATAAACGAACAGAAAGATAAGAGAGGGTATTAGATTAGATTTACATCCGAGTCAATTAACAAGAACCGAGTATCTCTAGAAACGTTCGAATGCCTCCTATCGATGGACACTCTGATTCTTCAATTATCTTATTTTTATCACATTCTACGACTCACCCTCTTCGGCATCGGAGTTACCGTTCGCCAGTTCTCCTTTCGCAATCATCCTGGCTTCTCTACCCGATACTTTGTTCCTTCCATCTTCAGTATGCTGCATAGTCCTAGCTATACACTCGGTAGAATTCTCGCCCCGACTGCAATCGATCGGAGTCGTCGCCTCGTTGCGCGTGTTTCGATACAGCGCGGTGCAACAGCATGTGGCCAGAAGACCAAACAGCTGTACGACGAAGATCGTACACCGAAGCATGTTCGACGCCAACTGACCGGCCGAACGAATGGTCATTTTTATAGGAACAGATGTAATTAGCGATTACGACATACAGACCGTGAATCTAGCTGCGGAACGTTTTTCTATGCAACTTGTTTTGCGGTATCGTTCGATCCTACGTCGCGGATACGATACATGTCTAGCCCGCTAGCTGATCCAACCCACGCTCTGTACTCCCCGTTAATTGCAGCATGATCGTCCAGTGTGAAAAAAACGATATCTTGATGCATCGAAATCAAAAGCATCTGGTCTAATTACGCGAGGTTTGGAAAAAGCGTGTAATACGCGGAGTAAGCCACTGCCGGAAGAAACAGGATACCATGATGATCGAGTTACTGTTCTGTGGGATGAACCGTCTTTTAGTACAAAAGAAAAAAACAAATTAATGTCGAGCATAATATTCAACGTAATATCAAACATCAAGTGCCAATTAGCATCTGTTACACCTTACTACTTAGCTAAGGTTCGTCTTTCATATTTTGAATTTTTCCACTTTTTTCCACGGAAGATATCGTCAAGTAGCAGAAAATAATCACGACTGACGACGAGTCACGAGAAACACGTACTCGACGTTTAAAGTAGGAATCAAAGATTGGTTTCGTAAAGTATATCGCGAAGTGTGTAACACTTAACGCGTCTGTCAACCATTGCAAAATTATCGTTGAAAGTTGCGATCGTGGATCGAACGAAACACCGTATCCAAACTAAGACTGTTCCCCTAGCTCCGCCTTCCGCGCGGTTTATACGACAGGAAGTAGAAAACAAGGTTTAAAAGGTAGCATCTTTTTCTTCGGTAGCTTTGTGTGCCACTGGGCCGATCGAGCATCCTCGATTTACTGCTCCGAGGTATGCAGGATTACACTCGTAGCTTGCGAAGTTCGCGGATTGCGCGCCACTTGAAACTTGAAACTTGAAACCGTGCAAAGAGGAGTTCGAGAAAATGGAAGTTCGATTCAAGCAGGCAACGTAAAACGAATAAATAGTAACAAATTCCACAAAAACCGGTGGATGACTCAATGCACAAATTACATCGGTCATCGTAAGATTACGCGCTTGCTGCTTCACCTTCGCCGTTCAATTTACGCTGCTAAAGGCAACCGATGAACAACTTCGCGCATCGGTGAACTTTCATCTCGCGATAGAGATCCGAGCATGATATCTCGACAAGTATACTGCCGCGAGAATTTACAGCAGAAAGCTAGCTCGAGGCGAAATCGAACAGTAGCTAAACAACGAGCATAAATTCGTGGGTCTCTCGTGGAGCTAATGAGCCAGGTTAAAACTTTCCGAGCATCTGTTGCGGATGGCTGAGCTGAAATCTAACGAGAGTCGATTGTTTGTCCAGAATCATTCCCGGAGAGTACTTTCTAGTCGCTATTGGATCAGTTTCCTCATTTCTGGAAGCTCGTGCTTCGAAATGTTCACCTAGCTGCTGTCGAGTTATTAAATCTCGTGTCACGCGTGTAAGCGTTTGTGTAGAGACTCGTGGAAAATTAATTACAGACAGAAATGGTCGAAGAGATTCTTGGAAACCAACTTCTACGCTCCTTGACAGTGCGACGTCGGATTAATTACGAATCAGAGTAGGAATTAGATTAAAAAATACACACGTTCAAGTTTCTGTAGGAAATAAGTATCAACGATTGCGTCGTTGCGTATCGTCATATCGAAGATGTGAAATTTTATAGCACTTTCAAGTGAAAGAATTTCTTCGAGTCGTGAGAATTGCTAATAACATTTTCAGAGATATCTGTAATTGTGGACAAGTTTTCGTCTTTTAAACGCGTTCAGGGAGCTTTTCTATCCCGTGAATGGAAGTGAATCTTGGCGTTTGTGAAGCCACTCGAAAGGAATCACGCAAAACTATTCATGCTGTGACACCAACGTATTCGCTCGTTAATCTCGCGTGTCCCCGTTTACCGGTAAACCAAGAACTTTCCTTCCGAACAATAGGAAACGTACCAGTGTCACGTTTGCTACTTGATTGTGGTATAACAAAGTAGACTACGTCTTCCTAGCAAACACGAATCAAATTTCTTAGTTTCTAAGCATCGAATCACGATAATGACTTTATTATGACTATGAGCATAACGTAATTACGAAACAGAGAAGGAAGACGTATAAACTACGGCATTAAAAGAACAAGTAGCACAGTGAAATTTATTACACAAGGAAAAGAAATAAAGATAGAAAGCACGTTACCAAAATGAGCAACCACTCTGTTACACGCGCCATTCAATTTTCAAATAGGACACTCTCTTTTACATATTTGCGTTATTTCTAAAGTAGAGAAACAAAAACTCGCAAAGCATAATATACCAAAAAAGCAGTGTTTTCGTTTTACAATGTTCTCAATATATCTGATACAGGAATATAACATTTCCAATTACCACTGACACCTTTCTCACAAACTCACCGTAAAATCAGATCATGGACAGACACGTGTACTTTCACACGTTTCGATGCAATCGCGATGATCCCTTAGAGCATCGGCTGTTCGATCCTGCTAGTGCGTTTACGCGTTGCGGAGATTCGGTTTCCGTCCCATTCTTCGCCATAGAATCCACGGCGATGTTTGTGCGAATTCGCCTGCGTGCCGCGAATGTGGCACGCGCGTTAACACTGTTCGTCTCGGTTCGCCGCGACCCTAGCTATGGGATAATCGCTAAGTAGGTAAGCGAGCATCGAGGATGCGTCGTTGTCGCATTAGAGATGCGTTAACCTCGATCGGGTGTACACCGGTATTGCCGCGAGATCGTTACGGTGACTCATACCGTTCGATCCAACCGTTTTTCATAATCCTCTCAAAATTTCAAGTTCGACCTATTCGCCTGCACTCCGATCGGATGGTCTGAAGCGTCGTGACTGTTTCTTCTGAGAAACAAATCTTATCGCGAACAACAAAGTTCCAAATCAAAACCGCAGAACGTTTAATGTGAAAAATTGATACACGAATGGGCTGAAAATCGGAGAATATGTCCGTAATTTGTCATCGGTAACCAGATTTCGAGAAGAGGATCCACATTGTCCCTTATTTCTTTAGGTGGAAATTTAAATCAGATTTTGATGAATGTTCGGAGTGGAAACTTTATGGAAACTTGCAAGTTCGAAATAGGGAATTGATGGAATGAGAATTGTATTCAGGTATGCAGTGGTTTGGAACAAGAGAGGGAACAAGAGAGGGAACAAGAGAGGGAACAAGAGAGGGAACAAGAGAGGGAACAAGAGAGCGAACATCGTGGGATTACTAGGTTCCAATAGATCTTCACTGTCTACAGGCGTTTGTTTTCCTCGCTGCGGACACGCCCAGCTGACCGTGGAAAAAGAGCAAGACTTTGAGCGAAGGTGAGGAATCGCAGTCTGGTGCAACAGACGAAAAAGGTACAAAGCGAGGTCTCGTTCTTGACGAGACGACCGTAATTTGCGCTCGTTGTTACGTGATTCGTTGCACTGTCTACGTCTCAGGATTACTCACCGAAAAACAATCTTCCAGACCCTGTGCCATAATTACAACGTGTCTAACGAAACTCTAATTCATCATCCATGGTGAAACAACCCGAATAATTTCCACCGCTCTATTACTACGTACGTTATTGTAGTGTACTGCGTACTTTGCGTATTACCGAAAACCGCGTCAAACACAATCGTCGATTTGTTGACGGACAACGAGCATTTATGCAAATTCGTACGCTTCGTGCGATTCGCAGATTAAATTGTCCATAATAAATAAACGGGTAAATATTCGCGCTCTACGCGTATTTGTCAAGGAAATGCCGATCGATAATTCCGATCGAACGATTCAAGGAAATTCTCGTGTAACGGCCGCACAAATCGCTTTGATATCGTTCGGTTGACAATAGACCGAATCTGGACCACGATCTGGCAAGATACAGAGAGCAAGAAACGATAGGTGGAAGGAAGACGCGCGAGAGTTAAGGCCGCGGTTCGTCCACGACCTAAAACTACTTCCAACTGTCGCGAAGAGAGGTCAACAAGGTCACGGTGCCAGGCGCTTCTATAAGATACATCCTTCTATATCTTATCCCCCTCTCTTATTCCTTTAGACACCAGCGAAATTTAATGTCAGGTCGTTCCACCTTCTTCTATCTTGATCTCGATGCTTGAGTGGGTCTGTGTGTCAGAGCGAATCGCATGCACGCGGTACGAGAGAATCTTCGCGGGGAGCGAGCGGCGAGCGGGGAGCGAGTGGCGAGCGGCGAGCGGGGAGCGAGTGGCGAGCGGCGAGCGGCGAGCGAGGAAGGAGATACGTAGATAGAGTAAAGCGAGTGCGACTAGACGAAGCGGCAAAGAGAACAACAGAGAAGGTTGGTTGTTTAGAGGCCGCTCCAGGGGAACCCTCGAGATGCGCGGGGCATTGTCATGTGTACCAGCGGTACGGTGTTCGGGCTGTTGGCACAGCTCCTTACGTGGGAGACAACCGAGCACGGTTCGCGAGGGACTGCGGATCGCTGGATGGTATATATTTGTCCGGGCGCATGCTGCTTATCGTCAGTTCCCTGTCTAGATCCTGAAGACCACGGAAGTGCGCTCGGTGATCTCGTGAATATTTACCTTCTCGTGACACAACGCTGGTCCGTGTCCCTCGCCGAGGATTAAAGACTCGCGCAAGATTATTACCAGGAGAGCGAAGAAGATGATCGATTTGTCCAAGTGTGTGTTCGTCTTGTTGGCGTGCTGTGCGGTCTGCTACGCGTCTTCGGTAGCTAAAGAGGAGGACAGTCTCGTGGACAGGGGCTTCAGAGCGATGTACAGGGTGTACGAGGACTGCCAGCATCGAAACATAGCAGTCTCGCCTTGCCTGAAGAAAAAGGCGATCGCGTTCTTCGAAAGATTAGGCAGAATGCATACTCTTCCCCTGTCGGAGAACTTTGAATTAATCAGGATCACGGACGAAACGCCCAAGAGTTCCGCGTCCGAATTAGAAGCCACTCTTGGCAGAACTATGTCCAGCAAAGATGAGATTCTGAACGAGATTCTGTTCGATCGAGTGGCTTCGCTGCTGAACAGCTTCAACGTTCAAATCCGATTGCCTAGAACCAGTCCCGGTGAGTTGAAACAAGGCATGGAAGAGGGACGTGGCAAAATGAAGAAGATGATGGGCATGATGATGATGGGAATGGCCATGAAGCTCGCGGCGTTGATTCCCATCGCCCTTGGTGTGCTCTTCCTGTTAGCTGGAAAGGCTTTGATCATCAGCAAGATCGCTCTGGTCTTGTCTCTCATCATTGGACTGAAGAAACTCTTTAGCCAGAAGCAGAGCCACGATCACGGTGGTTGGCAGCAGGGTGGCGGAGGTTGGGACAGGAGTCTGAAGAATGTTTTCGGCTCCACGGAGTCGTCGACCACGACGGAACTAACCCGCAACTACGCGCAGAATCTGGCCTACTCGGCGCGACATAAGCACTGATCGCAGCGAACGAGGGGCACGGCAGACCTTCCGGTTTCGTTCGGCGTGCACGCCACCTCGATGGTAGCCGTTCCACGTTCTAGACTGACCGGACGTACTAACTGTGCATAGACGAGAAGACAAGCAAGCGAAGTAACGCGGATCTGATTGATAATTTCCGACAGATTCGATGGAATCGTAAAAATAGGCACGTACAAGAAAGTTTCCTGATCTATACGTAAGACGCGCATCTTCTCGTCTCTGCACAGAAATTTCCATCGACGATTCTACAGCGACGATGCGATTTTCTTTGTTACATAGAGAGAAGTTCGTTGAGCGTTAGACGTTTGCAGATTCTTCGTGGAAGGGAATAATATCGCAGCCGTGAGAACTTTCACGAAAAGCACCAAGCCTCTCTTCAGGAAATCGTTGGCGTTTCGATCTCGTTAAATTATCGTTGAATTATCGTTAAATTATCGTTAAATTATTTACGAAGAGACGTAGCAATCATCCAACTCTCAAACCCGATTAATTACTTTCTTGTAAACTTTACCCTGTAGAAATTAATTCGGACAGTATCTAGGCGACACACATAGCACTGATCGTAGCCGAAATTCTATCACAATGCGAGAAACAAGCGTGATAATCGTTAGCTAAATGCATATCGTGAACGTCAGCGACATTTCCAGACGCCGTCACGCGACGATCGACACGCCGTATACCCCAGCTGTCGCTCATTTTCGTTTCCCGTCAACCGGGAAAGCATTCGACACGATAATAGCTGTGGAATGGTTTCCACGCACGCGAGCTTCTAACGGAACCGAGTCGAGACATTTTTGCGTTCGAGACGACCTGTAAACAACGAAATTAGCTTCTAAATCCGATTCGTAATCGTTTCTACGCAAATATTCTGCGCTTCGCCTCCCGAGTAGTCTAATTATCTAATTATACGAATTATTGAATATTATTGAACGCCATGATATTTATTACTACGATATAACTATTGTTAACCCATTGATTGTTGTAACATCGACTTTGCCGATGGATCAAGACTGAGATCGAACAAACAGGCACGTGTAATCGACGTGAATAGGCAAGATACAACGATTTAATCATTTTCGTCGCTTATTCTTTCGCTACACAAACGAGATACATAATATGTTACATTCTTGCGCCTACGTCCGATAGGATCACGTAGTTCGCGGCAAGACGATACGCGTTCGCGATTTACGCGATCGACGATCGAAACTAAATACATCGACCGACCGTGACGATCGTTCCGTTACCAAGAAGAATAGTATCGATCTCGTTCTTTGACATCGATGTTGTTCTCACTTTACTTTCAGGCCGAGAACCGCGGCGAATAACGCGAAGAAGAAGCCCGCGAGTAACGCAGTGGCCTTTAACAGAATTAACCCTCCGACCATGGTTGGAATCAGAGCGACGAATTTCAGCTTGTAGGCCATCAGCAGCGCCATCATTGTACGGTCCATCTTCCGCTTCCTTCGGCGTGGACGGTCTGTAACCGATAGGAAGAGGTAATTGTCACAGTTCTTCGTTGATTGCCGCTGCTTTGCGATCGATCGGTCTATCGTAGATGGTGGAAAATTATTTACTTGAGAACGAATTCGCTTTCGTTCGTAACTAACGACTGCGTATCATTTCGACAAGTTCTCTCTGTGTTTTAATGTAGATGACGAAGAATTAATAAATGAAATTGAAAATCGTATAATCGGTTGTTTGTTATTCGATCGTAAAATCGTTATCAATTAATTCCTGAATTTTCATCGACGAAACAGATCTCAATGTCACGTAGTTGTTATATACAGCGAATATTAAGAGAAATCTGTCGGTGGAACACGAGGATTCGATATTACCTGGTGCGTGTAAGTAATCTTTCGACAAGCCCAAACCAGTATTCCTGGTTAGAGTTTTCACCACTTTCGTTTTATCCTCCCCACGTAGAAGAGCCGCGCTGTTGGGTGCAACTTTATTGTGAACCTCCTTGATAACCTTTTTCGCAACAGGATGCTCCTTGTGGCTCGCATGCTGATCGTCCGACTTCAAACCTTCCATCGCGCGTAATACGCAGCTCAGAGTTAATAAAATCGCAACTAGATTCACTTTCGATTTCATCTTCTCGAGCTCGTGTGAGTTTTATTCTCGATCAAACGCGACTCTCAGTTACATCGTCGATGCATTCGCGACGAGTTGCTCGGCCTACGACGATCCTCAACCGCATTCGGTCCGTTAAACGTTTCGCTCTTCCGGCGATCACCATACAGCCGTTTCTTTCGATACTACCCGCACCATGACTTTTCTTAATTGTCTATTTAGATGTTTCTGAAAGCGTGAAACGGTAACTCAGTTCGGTGTGCCAGTAGGACGACTAACCTTAAGATTAAGCCAAACTCGTAGCCTTGCGAAATAATATTTCAAAATTACAAAGATATTCAAAGTTGCTCGACCAACTAATCTCATCTAAAAATTACAAGAGCCAAGATTCGCCATCGAACGAACTATCTCGATTACTCGCCGCCACGTCGAAGCATGTAACTTACGATTCTATCCAATCTCCAGAGGCAATCGTTCGACGAAGCTTCCAAAGACACCGCGCGAGTGCTGCTTCCTGTGTTCCTCAACTTCCATCAACGTCTGTATCTCATCTGTTTCGAGAAACCCTCACGATGGCAAATTACAACACTCGCCAGGTTTGTAGCGGACGGCAACAGCGTGCAACAGCGTGCAACCGCGACCGCGAACTAACTGATGCCTTGATTCCTCGACGTCGACCTGGGGGACTGGGCAGGAGGGTACCACGCCGGGCACGCTTCAGTTACCAGCAGGATCGACAGTCCGTGAAAAATGAGCACCGTACGACGAGGCGGCAATATATGCGTGCGGTAAACGCTATGATCCAAATTGTCGACGGCGATATATGTGTCAGGTTATATTGCCGAACGGTACAGCGGATTATCCTGACGTTCACGACGAAGAAGGAAGCACAATGGGGAGGAGGTGGTGCGCGCGCGCGGATATCACGAGTAATCACACAGTACCAACGATTGTGCGACGTAAACGATGATTTTTGAGTTACGCTGCACTGCTAACCGGGCCGATGACAAATCGACTAATGGGATCGATCGATGACTGCTTTGAATCTGGCTGGTGCAATCTCGGTACGACGCACGAACGTTGCTATTTGTGTAATGGAAGCACAAAGGGAGGGGATTGAGAACAAAAAATGGGAAAGTGAAGTTGCACGTCTTTGAATCTGGATGCTGCAGTCTAAATAACACGTATGAACGCTGATATTTATGTAGTGGGAGAACAAGCGGAAAGAAAATTGGGGATGAAGAATGGCAAGAACCCCCCCCCCCCCAATAATGGTAACGTGGCGAGAAAAATAACATACCTATAAATTTTCGAAATTACAAAAGGAAAGTTTGGCAGGAATCCTTACGCGTTTTTTAACGCGAATTTAACGCAAATACGACAGTTTTTGGTCTCGGTACGAGATTAAGAGGGTTGAAAATCGTTTGCACAGAATAATAATAACGAAGCGAGGAAAGAACGACTGCCAGTTCTCGAGATTGTAAAAGAACACTGTTGACACGAGTCAAATGTATCTCGGTGTTAACGCGGGATAGAAAGAGTCGAATCTCTTTTGGCGGTGTAACGACGGCAAGCTGGGACAAGAAAAGCGACTGCGAATTTTTGAAAAGATACGAGTAGAAGGGATGAAAGGTCTGTAGTTTTAACAGTTCCGTTTGTTACGAGGTTTGTAGCGCGGAATTCCTGGAATCGAGGAGCCGCGATTTCACGGGAAATCGGCGGACAGCACGCGATACAGTTTACGACGATCTAACACGAAGATGAAATCCTTGTGTTAATCGCGCATGTACAGATACAATCGTAGAAAGTTGCTCTCCTCTGGATAACTGCAGTATATATCACAAGCATTGACTTGGCATCGTATTGTTAATCAGGAGATTATGTTACGATTATTGCCCATAAACATACTTTTCAAAGCTGCTCCTCTATAGCTTGAGATAATAGAGGGATTTACAACATTATCGTTAAAAGTAATAATAGGCTAATTATAACGGGCGAGGATTACTCGAGATCGCGATTAAGATTAATATAATTTCAAAAGCTAGGATTTTCTGAAATTTGCTGAAATTTTAAGAACTCGAACGTCCAACTAAGAACGAACGTTCAATCGAAGAAATCGAGTGAAAATTAACAGAAAAGTCTCGTTCGAAACGAGTTTTGCAGAAAAGGGCCACCAGAGCAGAAATAGTCATGTCGCGTACGAATCGAGGAAAACAGAAGCGTTGTCGGAGCAGTTCTATTCATGTGCCAGCCGAAGAAGCATTGTAACGTTCCACGAGGAAGCGAAGGGCAATTTCGTAGCTTCCTGCGTGAATACGGTGACGCGAATAATTGCGCGAGAAACGGGACAAACGGCAAAAAGAAGGGGCAAACAGACGAAAGAAAGGGAAGGACGAAAAGCCTAGGCCTGCAAAGTCATAGTCATCATTGCGGTCCTCCTTTGTTCTTTGTTTCGAGCGTTGCATGTCGTTATAATGATCGATATCGCCGCCTTATTTCCAAAGAAATATAACGGTCGAGCGTTGTTGACGATTAAATAGCGAAGAACGCGAACTCGATTCTAGATGTCGCCGCAAAAACTATCGGAAACGGCGCGATAACCAGGACGATCGCGGTGTCTTTTCAGCGAACTCGATCAGAAAAATGATTTATTTTATACTTTCTTTGGTCAATCGTAATTAAGTAATTGTGCGTATCGCTTGATTCAGAGCGCAAGAAATTTTAATTGATCCCGTAGTAAAGGATGAAGCAGTACGTATTATAATTAAGGATAATAGGGAGATCCGTTGCGCACACGCAACACGTTCAACAGATCGTGTTTACATCCGGAATCACCAAAGCTTATCCTTCTATTTGCAATTACTCGGCGATTTAGCACGATGCACCGTGAAAATTTATGGACGATTCTTCTTACGCGATTGTGCGTAATCAACGAGTAGATGATTTCATACACGTTTAGTCGAACAATTAACAAAGAATTAGCAAAGCGTCCACAAACGTAAAAATGCTTCCTCTCGAAGATCCAACCATACGAATCTCCGCTATTCGAATCAACCAACAATTTTCCTTAAAGTCCGAGTCTCCGTATTTCAACAAAATCGATTGCCACGATTAGCAGGAACGTTTCCTTTCGCGACGCGATCGTTTTCGTTTTACGTCGCGTCGTCGTATAAGTCATATTGCCAGCCTCCACTCTGCTAAGACACGTGCCTATAAACAGACGGCGCTGCAACAATCCAGATCGATTACTCGAGTGTTAAACGAACCTCGATTAATCGGGGCACGCGTCTCGTCGTCGTCGTCGTCGAGACGATCGACAGATCCATCCACCGCTGAAAATGTTACGAAGATCAGTCGTCTCCGACGTCGTCCAATGATCGGAGAGAACAGAGACGGAGGTGGACGTGAATGGACAGTGAATCCTTCGTCACGCGTCAGTACCCAAGTTAGATGGCAGTCTCCTTCTCTGGGCTTTTCACGTTCCACCTATATAAACTAATGGTCCGGCTTAGGGCGAATGTCAGTTAACGTTTCATTTGCCAGCTGGACAGTTGGTCGGTCCGTCATCGTCTTGCCCTGCATCATACTCTTTTCATCGTCAGATCGTTCGATGATCTTGAACCATACTTTAGTACACTCTTTAGGTGGAATCTATTCCTTTTGTGAATTTTAGCGAGATAAATTCCATCTTTTTATTCCTCACCAAGTGTGTGCCGCGCTCCTTGTCGATTCTCTGTAGAATATTAACCGCTGGCGAAGGAAATTGTCGGACGAGACAGAAGAATGCTGATGCTGTACCCGCTGTTTCTTCTGCCTCTGTCAACGGCGACCGAAACCACGCAGCCCACGATGATGCAGGAGCGTTGGAAGCCTCGGTTGGAAAATTCGTCGACTCCTGCGGACTGGATCAGTGATAGCATTCTGGACGTCGTGGACAATGTTCTTCCTGTGACCCGTTCTTCTTTCGAAGGTATACGGACTAGACTATAGATTCTTAACGATTCCTTATTTATGTTTCTACTACTAGATACTAAAGACGCCCAACTACTAGTTGTCAGTGACTCACTACTACCAATAATTGTAATTTGATTTAATCGAGCCTTTGCTATCGGTTAATAATAATACACCGGTATTAACAATCGCAATCTGATTTAGTGGATTTAGTTGTCAAAAATCGAGTATTTTTCGTGAATGGGATTTTCGTAAACACTGAAATTCTACGAATGTCGAAATTCTTCGTGAAACGTAATAGTAAAGTATTGCTTGGAGAGCGTTACGTTGATGCGTTAATCGACTGGTTCCATGTAACGAAGGAACGTCATACCAGCTAGTTAACGATGTCTAATACGTATCATAACGCGAAGCTCGATCGTTCATAGCGCGTGGTCGGTTAACACGAAAGCCATAAATGCTTTCCACTCCAGTTCACCTTATTACCTTGTGAATTTCGCGAACGTGACTAATAAGAAGTGATTTCTTTTTTCTTCCGATGACCTGCGTTTTCTGGTGCATCTCCGATGACATAGAAACGGTAGCCGATTTTATAGCGACCGAGGATATACGAAGCATTAAACAATCAAATATCATAAAATAATCGGATCTAAACTCGAATTTCTTTCCGACTGCAATTATAATATTTCTTTTTGACCGTGATCGGAAATTTGTTTATAATACACATATAACTCGTTTTGTTGCAGCTCGCAAGAAGAAGAGACACAAGCTCAACAAATACATCCTCCCCTTGATCGTAGGAGTTATATTAATCAAATCGATTCTTCTGCCTATAGCATTGAAAACTTTGGCTATATTAAGTGGGAAGGCGGTGGTTCTGAGTTTGATGAGTCTAATTCTGGCAGCTATCGTAGGGTTGAAGAAGGTCGCTCAGGCTCACTCCGCGAGCTACGAGGTGGTGAATATGCCCGTGAATAAATACAAGAGACAGGACCTCTTCGAGGGCGACGACACGATGGACACTGAGCCTTACAAATTTTATAGGGAACGCCACAGGAGAAAGTAAAGACTCGTTGTTATCGAAAATTTTGAAAGCGTTTTCTTCATTTCACCCTCGACCCCTATGTATTTTATAATTCGTCGATCGATAGAAAATTAAATATTGATTTTATTTCGAGACCTAACTATGCGCATAGAACTCGTTGCCTGTTCTGTCGAACAAGCTTAGAGTCGATAAAACTTTTCTCGTTCAAACTGACGCAAACGAAACTGGTCAATTATTCCGCAACGCAACGGGAACAAGCCGAGAAGTTAACGAATGGAAGACGAAGCGAACCGCAGAAAGTGTTTTCGAACGGTAGCTTGCAAATCAAATAGTGCTTGCAGAAAGGGCGCTCGATTCCTTGGAAACACCTGCATACAATGCGTATAATTAATTGCTTCGACCCGTCATGATCGTGACTACGTAATTGCGCCGCTTGTACGCCAAGTGAAAGTTCATCTCGGATTGCCAGATTCATAAATTCGCGTGGCAAGCATCGCGGCTGATTAACCTTACCGACACCACATCGATACTTCCATCGTTACATTTTCCTAACTATTTTAGGTATTTTATACCTTATTTTGACAATTACTGGTAAATCTTCTTTCGCTAAATTGCGAGTAATTAATCTGCGTCTTTTAGATCATTTTCTGCAGAATCGTATTTCCAATTTAATTTATTCGCTCGAGATGAATATCGTTAGAAAGATAGCTAAATTTGAAGGGAACAAAAGTCTTCTTGGTTCAAACTAGAGCGGTACCGAGAGATAACAAGTTTGAAGACCGTAGCAGAAAGACGGAAGGTTAAAGAAGGAAGAACTATGAACTTTGACAGGTATTTTGTAAGTTGGAGATCAGTATTTACAAAACTGTGAAATCATCGTTGTCGAGAATAGACGAGAAGAATAACCACGGAAGATGCCACAACCGTCAAAGAAACCCAGGGAATGATAAAGATAAGAAAATAACGAGCCAGTGTTAAATAGGACAAGTCGTCGACCTTAAAACCTACAAGTTCCACCGCGCTTTAAAATTCGTGGAAAGGTAATCCGATCCGTCAAACTTCTCTTCGCTATGATTTCTATTATTACATACCTTTCAAACCTCGAAAACGCGTATTAATCACACGTTCAGATAAACCGTGCCGATCAAAGGTCGAAATCATACAAGACGACGATCGGAAGAAAGTAATTCAGACGCAACATCAGAAATTGAATCATCGTTGAAAGCAAAGTGAGTAGTCGCGAAGAAATTTCTCCGTTTAACATCCGATATACCTATTCGGCATCTTCGTTCTACCTTTCTCCATCTTATTCTTTTCCGTTCTCCATAACTGTACAAAATTTACGATACTAGAAATAATTACAGGATCGCTGTTAAAAACGATTCTACCGCGTTGGCCAAGCGAACGAACGTGACGAGGTTCTATAGAATCGGTGGAAACGACAATGGTTGCTTGTAACGATCGGAAGTCACCGACTACATCAACAGACGTAACCTAGAAAATTAATCGCGAAAATCCATCCAAGGGATACCGTTAACGCGAAGATGACGAAGTTCCGCGCGACTGTTAAATATTTAAAGAGACCCGGAACGAGACAATGGAGCAGCGCCCGCGAATAAGGCAGTTGCCATTCCGAGGCACGCGCCGCTCGAAAAAGAAAAAGAAACGGCCCAGATGAGATGTACGCATTGCTGGACATTGTTTGCCGTAAGAATGGCATCGGCTGGACTACTTCGCGCCCATTATCGAATCAGGAATTCGCGTTAAATCCTTATTAAAGAGAGAACGGTTATCCAAGTGTTTAGGTATAATATCTAATCAATTAATCGCTGTTATGCGATATTTAAGAAAGTAACAGAAAAGGAATACCGAGAAATAATTAGCAATGCAACTAATGGAAATACGCTTGTCGTAATTTTTACTCTGTTCCATTGAGCCACGCTTTGGCGTACCTGCTGTTGACAGAGCAAACAATGTCGGAGAAAGTAGAATTTTCTTCGACGATCTGCGAATAGTACAACCTTAAAAACACGAAAAATTCCATCTCCCACGAAAACATACCTTGCAGACATTGTACTTGACGATTTACACCGGAAGGAAACGATAGTCCGAATAAAATAAGCAAAAGTCAAAGAGAACGGCACTGGTGTTCAGAAGAGGGAAATTGTTTAGAATGGGTCTCGTATCAGGAAACGTGTCCACGATGCAATTTGTAGCTTGGGACGACCGACGACCGACGACCGACGACCGACGACCGACGACCGACGACCGTGTGTGTCTGTGGGTCAAGGCGAGCTGCTTGCTGCACGTGGAACTGTGTCTGAATACATCGGTCTCAATCGCGCAAGATTTTCCAGCTGTAGGGTTTAGAGAATACAATTTACCGAATGCCTGAGAAGATTAAGGCGAATTACATGCGCAGAACCTCGATCGAATGCGTTCTCGACATTGAAGACGCTAACCTTTCGATGGGCACGCTATACCCGTCCGACGTCTTTGCAATTTATATTAATAATATACGGTATAGAACCAATGCAATTAATTTCTCAGAGGTGGAGGAAAAGAGGTGGAGATTTCGAGAAAAGTTTTTAGAATTGCTCGAATATCCGAAGTAGCAATCTCTCGTATTATTTTTCCAATAATTAATAAAACTACGAGCGTTATTTTTCCTATAATTATTAAAACAGTCGTTCTCCTTCGAAGAATTCAGCTTCTTTTCGTTTGTACCAGGCCATTGATATACATAATTCCGAGATGCATCGATGGACCATCGGAGTCCCTTCGTCTGTAACGTCATCGTCTCCCCTACTAACCCAAATCTTAGAATCTTGCTGGGCCACCAATATCAGGGATCGCCGATGCTAAGGTCCGCCCAGCTTCAGCTACTCCGACGATCCATGGAAGTGGTCGGTCGTTTGTTTAAAAAATTGTTGAAGAAAGTTTCGTCTGACGGGGAGGTGGGCAACGACGTGTACCAGCGATGACGCCTTGTGTGCCTTAGTCGTTTGTCGTCGTCACATGCGTCATCGGTTAGAGTGGGGATATTGGGGAGGGTCCCAGCTGGCGAAGACCTATAAAGATAGAAGCTACGGAGGGTCAGATCACACTTTGCTCCGAAAATTTTCCGAGGGACGTTCTCGATCCTCTTCGACGCGTTTTCTTTGCAACTATCGGTTAACACGTCGCATCAGTCGCAAAAGATGAACAAAATAGTGATATTGTGTCTTTTCGCTACGTCCGCGATGGCTGTGCCAACGCCGGAACTTGACAACGTTGAGCTCGACAGGAATCTCGATTGCCTCGAGCAAGAGAACGCGCTGTTCAGCTGCATGTTCGTCAAGACCGTCAGCGCGCTGGATAGAGCCGCCAGGTCTAGCGACATCGAGATCATCGATGGCGTCAAGTTCGTGAGGGAAACACCGAGTAAGTTCAAGTTCGATTCTGTCTTCGACACTCTAAGTGTTTAAGTCCTTGCCACCAGAGTTGTTTGAACTTGTAGCTACTTGGTTCTTGGACGTCTAACCCCTTAATAGCGCCACATAAGTCGTATCTGATCTGTTTCACGATTTGCAAATTTTCACATTCGAGCGAACATCGTCCATTTGCTTCGAGCTTCATGTATCGTTCTTCTTCTTAGTGGAACGCAACGGAAAAGATTTGAAGACGGAGGTCGACGTTATGAACGAATTACCAAGAGACACGTCGGACAGGGCCATCAAGCTCGCCACTATGCTGTTCGAATCAGCCCTGTCGTTTATGAAGTCCCACAGTTTGAAGCTCAGCATGCCCGAGGAGGGCTCGATATCCCGCGCTCTGGATGAAGGTAACTTTCTATCTTGCGCTATGATAGAGACGCGCTTCCATTACGTAATCTTTCCCACCTCGATGACGCCCCGACGCGTCACCGGTATGAACGAATAAACTGTTCACCGCGCCTTTCACCTTCGTGATATCTATACGCGCCGCGCTAACCTGTTCCGGATAAACCCGTTTCTCGCGCGCTACCTCCTCCATTCGCTTTCCTTCTGAAATCATACATCGCCTCCTGAGAGAGAGAAAAAAAGGGCTCGCTGCGCTTGGTAACACGCAGGCTATTAATTAGCGACACTTAGGGTCGGCTAGCTAACTGGCGTGAGCAAACATGCTCAATTTGTTACGTCGTCTTTCGCGCCTTCTCGTTCTTCAATGCTCCGTTTACCGATTAAATTTCGGCGAAGCAAAGTTTCATTTTTAGTACCGTGGTACTCGATTTTTAAGGAGAACATACGTAGTATACAACAGGGAATACATTCGCAATTTTTTTAGAGAATGGCGATATCGTTACTTTTAGATCGTTTAGCAACTCCTAGATGGAGAATACGCGCATTTCGATCTTTCTATTGAGATCAGATTTGAAGAAATTTTCTCTTTTACGTTTTCGCACTGAAATAACTCTAATTTGGAGTAAAACTTCCGAATCTGCTTCTCCACGATTATACTAAACTACTATACTACTCTACTACTATACTACTATACTACTATACTACTATACTACTATACTAAATTCCATGCTTCAACTAAAATTTGTCTATCGAAGCAAAGTTTCGAATAGTCCGTTTCTCCTCTTTTAAATTGGAGGCGTCACCGCTACCGAAATTAACCTTCGCTTCGTAACTCTTGTTTCCAGGTCGCGCCAAGATAAAGAAGATAGCGCTTCCTTTGATCGCCGCCGCAGGATTAAAATTGTTCGCCCTAATCCCAATTCTCCTCGGAAGTCTTGGTCTCCTGGTCATGAAGGCCCTTTTCGTGGGCAAGATAGCCCTTCTGTTAGCTGGAGTGTTGGCTTTCCAGAGATTATTCGGCGGCAACAACTCTGCAACTACCAGTTTCTTCGGCAAGAACCCTCAACCATCGACTGGATGGATTGACAGCGCCAACCAAGGCTGGGCAGCCAATGTCGCGGCAGGTGTTCAACCTCAGGGCTACTACAAGAGAAGCTTCGACGTTGAAAACGGAAAAATAGACGCCCATTCGATGGCGTACTCTGCGCAGGCGCCGATCACCAACGAAACCAACTGAAACGACCATCTTGAGTCTACGTTTATGGGGAACGAAAGAATCCAGGCTACCTGGGGGCCATATCTCTCGAATCTAGTGCGTGTAATACTCCCTAGACTCGTTCTCGACTGCCAGATTAATATTTAAGCGAATAACTTATGGACCGAGTAAATTATTAATAATCTTTCGTATAAATAAATTATTTGTACTATTGCATCCGAGTCGCTCGAGAGTCACTCCGAAAACTACAAAAATTTCGATAGTCGATATAACCGACTTCAAAATTGCAAAGTAGAGAAAAGTAGCAACGTTACGAGCATCGTTTCTGAAAATTCATCTTGGAATTTGCTACATCACTTGCGTCATCCGCGAGCGAGTTAGTCAATCGTTTCTCGAGAATCGACGATTAATCGCGTAGCTGGACGATCGAATTCCGACGCTTACGAAGGCGGTGTTGGTCGTTTTGTCCTCTGAGAGTTCACTTCGTTTATCAGTTTTCATCTCTTTAACTAGTCGGGGCCGAGTGGTAGGTCGAAAGCAGAGACGATTTCTAATTTGACGAGATTACTTATTCGCGTGCGAGCGATGCAAGGCGAGAAGGTGTATAGAAAACGGTATGTACGTGATTAGTGTTTGCCCTGCGCGCGAAATATCGACATGATCGTGGATCGAGCCGACAATCGGTCTGGCTGGCTCATATGCGATTCCGATCGGACATACCATTTCGTTTGCACTCCCACCGCGGTTGTACCCTATTTTCGCGCCTTCTCTTTCCCCTTTCTTCGCTTATCCTTCCACTCCTTTCTCTCCTTCTTTCTCTCTCCTTCTCCCGCTTCCGACCGAAAACAGATTCGGGACACGACGGTGTCGGTTCTGCATGCCGTTCCGTGTCACACGCGCCAACAGACACGGAAATCTAATTTTCACCGAACAACTTATTACCAACTGTCTCGTGAATATGATGTACCGCGAGAAACACGCGGGAGTGGCACTGTCATTGTCGAACGACGATTGAAAGAGCGGATTCTGGTGGTGGAGACGCGCCATTGTGTCAGCTCGACAAAGGAACGCTCGTTTCGGCGCCTCCCTTTTATTCTTCCAACTTTAGAAACGAGACGTTCCATTGTACGCTAAAGTACGATACCGTCTTCTGTCCCTTGCCGCTTCGTGCACAGAATTTAGAGAGAGAGTTGTACAGTTCGAACGAGCAACGACAGTTCTACGGACCGGTCCCACTTCTAGAATAAATCACGCTTCTAATTTCCAACTTTTCTCTTTGGTAAATCAACTGCTCGAAAGGATACTTCCTACTTTCCTCCAAAACAAATTAGTCGCACCTTTGACAAACCTTCGACTTTTTCCAGCTTTCAATCGCTCTAAAGACAGCCCATTCTAGTTAACGGCTATTTATCCTCGAGGTTTCTAAAAGCCTGTGTTTCGCGCGTTTATGTGTCTCGCGCTTGAAAACTGAGCAGCACTGTCGTTGAACGTTTGCCGCTCGAAAAAGTTGGTAAAATCCGTAATCCATCGATTCTTTCGTCGGTCGATTAAAATTTAACGCCAACGCAAAAAGTGATTATCAAAACGTAATAGGATCGATATTCGACGGCTTCGGTACAACAACTGTCACACTTTCGTCACTCGTGGAAGTAATAAAATTGGTATTCCATCGATTTGTACTTTCGGTTGATTAAAGTCTAATTTGAACACAGATCGTCGATAGGTCGCTCGAAAGTGATCTCGCTGAAAAGGAAAATTAATTTCTATCGATAGACGATAGGTTGCCTCACGGAAATGTACGCGTTGTGCAGTGGCCAGCCGGTGAGACGCCGAAATTAAAATTCTTGACACCACAGCCCTTGCACGTCGCTTGCCAAATGGTTCAAACCGACCCCACCATCCATCACGAGTCGAAGTATAAAAGAAAAATTGCCCTCGGGACAAACAGTCAAAATCCTCGTGTCCGTCCTGTTCGATCGATCATCATGACGAAATCATTGATCGCGATATTGGCGTTGTTCTCGATCGCCTTTGTCGCGGCTCAAGACGCCAGAAGCGTGGAGATCAGCCTAACCAAGACGATGGACGAACTGAATAAAAGGGACACCATCAAGATCTACGGTGACATGATCACATTGGAGAAGGTAGACGTCGTGGAAGGTGAAGAAGGTGAAGAGGCTGGAAGAGGTAGCCAGGACCCTCTAGTGAGCAAGATCGAAGAGTTCTTGAGGAGCAGGAAAATTCACGTACATTTACCTAGCGATGGATCTTCTGCCGACATGTTTGGCAGAGCTATGGGGCAGAAGGACATGGAGATTGGGCTCAGAGGTCTGACCACGGGTGCTTCTGAAGGTAAAATCAATTTTGTAGCAAATGCGTCGGAAGATTTTTAAGTCGGTCCAAGAAATTTAATGTTTGCGAACGTCATTTTGCTTCGAAACGGTGCGGTTCAAGTACAATTTTGGTCGTATGAAACTTTCCGAGTACCGGTACGAAGGTTATTACAAGTATTTGATTACTTTCCGGGCGAAATTCTAATTATACAACTTTTGGAATATTGCTAATGAACTCTCGCGATCGCGACGAGTACGAATCGAGATTATAATTTGAAAGATTTCGATCGTGGATCGAGCTTGGACGCGCGTAGGACTACGTGATTGTTTACGATGCGCTAAATTCTACAGCTTCGTCTCAACCTTTTCGAATCGTCGAAAAATCCATAGAGAAAGGGAGACTATGTTCCAAGAAGAAAACGAAAATTCACTTGAATCGTGTACGAGGCACGAAGCTTTTTCTCGAAAAAGAACCAACGGAAAAACGGATGACGCAAGTAAGAATCTATCGCGAAGAAAGATCGAAGGAACTTTCTATTACGAGCATTCCTTCCATCTCTCCTTTAGCCTACATCAACATCTTCAACATTCGAGACTCGCTCTCTCGACTACCAAAGCGTAAAACGGGAAATATTCATGATTTCCCGGAGTGATCTCGAGGAGAAGCTAAATTCCAAGAGACGCTTTTACAGTTCAACGTCAAGGCGACTGGATCTTTGACGCGTCGAGTCGTCGAGTCGTCGAGTCGTCGAGTCGTCGAGTGGCCGCTGTGAATCGACTGGACCACGGCCACCAACTTATAGTACCTCGCCTTTCTAAACTCTCTCCAATACGATGCAAGTAAGCCACGAAGACGAGGAACGATTGGCCGTAAAGTGGGACTCGCGATGGCGATGCTTCCGATTGGCTTCGTCGGCGAACCAACGCCTCTGCCCGCTGCTCTTTTTGCTCTTTTTCTCGGCCTCTTTCACGCGCCTCCAAGTTTTCACAAATTTTTTCTTCTCCCCGAACCGAGTCGTCGGGACGCATTCTGCGTTCCCCGCGCAAGGAGTAAACGCTTGGAACGCGATGAAGAATGGAGGGAGGAAAGTAGCAGCGCGCCGAGCATAGAAAGCCACGAAGACGCGTCCCACTTCCTCCGCATCCGCGAAAACGTTGCTGTGGCAGGGATCGAGATAAAGTGGGCCGTCGATGGGATTCCGGGTTTCTGGGACGGCTGCCCGAAGAACACGACGAACGAGGACCTTGAACGAGAGTGCCACATGTCGAAGAAAGTAGATAGCCGACAAGTGGCCATTAGTGGCCTCTACATACCCCTTCCAGATTCGCAGTCTGATCAGCTCGACGAATTTCACTCGACGATCCATTGGATCCATCAAACTCGTCGATACGCATTAACGAACACTTTTCTTCCTTTCCGTCCAATTCGTTCTTACTTCTTTTATATTCGTTAACAAATTTCCGAGATCTACGGAGTATCCACGATAGAAGTAACGTACGAGGATTACGTAGATTTCAGATTCTGCATCGTTTCGCTTTCGTTCCAGCCCGCACCAAGCTGAAGAAGATCGTGTTGCCGTTGCTGTTGGCTCTCAAACTCAAAGCAATGATCGTCCTTCCTATTGCCATCACTCTGATCGGTCTGATAGGCATCAAGGGACTCGGTGCAGGTCTGCTGTCCCTTCTTCTCTCCGGGGCGGTCGCTCTCAAGGCTCTGCTAACACCGCCACCACCACCCTCCAGGGTCTCGTACGGAATAGTGAAACCTGAAATTCACCACGAACACTGGCACAGGTCGCAGGAAGAAGCGAATCAACCGTACAGGGGCTGGGCCCCGGAATTCGGGCCCGAACAGTATCCCTACCAAGACATCCCTTAAATTCGATCCTCGAGTTAAGATTCATCCTCTCATCCCTTCATTTTATTTATTATCTCCTCTCTGTTACCCCCATTCTGTTGAATAAAGACGTCGCGTCCTTTCTTTCGTACGATCTCACGCTTTCTTTTAATTGCCACCCTTCCTAGTTTTCGTGTCCCCCTCGCTATTCTCGTTGCTCGAATTTTCCACGAGTCCACTTCGAGTCCGACATCCGTCGAACACGCCGGCGCACTTTCCTCTCTCCGCTGCGGCGGGCCGCCATTGACGGCTAAGATAATTAAATAAATAATTGGAAATCTATAACCGCCGAGGTAAAGCAGGTTATCACGGCGAAGGGGAAGGCCGACGACCCAAATAGGAGCCGTGCGACGCGCTCGGTGGAGAGAGAACGACAGGTGGGGAGAAAGGAAGAGGTAGGGGAGTAGGAACAGGAAGGAATCGGGGTCACTGTGACGGGAAAGGTGGGAAAAGTGGCCGGGCCGGTGATTGGCCATTTCTGCTTCCCCCCGGGTGAATTCTCAGGATCAAGGGCAGTGGGTCATTGCCTCCACGTGGACTCCCACCTTGCGTTCTCCCTTCTTCGTCGAGCGATCGTTGCCCCCTCCCCTCCTACAGAGTGCAGAGGCGGCGAGTAACGGTATCAGTTGTGATTAGGTTGCGTGGAGAGGGCAGAAACCTTGGGTATATACAAGCCGATCGAGAGGACAGCGCCGTCAAGAGCACGGAGAATCCAAGGCGGAAACAAGCTGATGAGTCGAATGCTGGGTTACGGTTTCGTTGATTACAAATTTGATTGCTATCGGGGATTTTATTCGAAGTTCTTTGCACGTATTTCGGGAAATCGATAAGAGCACGTACCCTCTTAAACCTTCTCTTCTCTATCTTCCGTAGGAAAGGGTTAATTTCACGAGGCTGTCGATTCATTTTTATCGAAGAACGCTTTCGTCGCAAACGTGTTCGTCCAAGAGCGAATGTAGTTTGCTTCTCTTCCTTTACCGGGTTTAAAGGTTGATTTCCAAAGCCGATAAAACGTTTATTAAACGTTTGTTAAAAAGAGCAAGATTTTCTCCGATAAATAAAGCAGCAAAGTCTTTTCAATCAACGTATTTCGCATCATTCTGCAACTACCATAGGAAACAGTTTCAGGCTAAATCTTCGAGAGACCTTCGCGAGATTTCGATAAACTTGATCTTTCGATGCGATAAAGATTCGTCGGCGACATTGCCGGATATTTAACACGTAGGTACCAGAACGATCGATCGATCGGACAATGGCTAGATACGAGCGGGAAACTCACGTCGTTTACAAATTGACTTTGAAAAAATGCGAAAGTATGATCGCGCACGATGCATTTTGAGCGCATAACGGATGCTCTGTGTGGAATTAACGAGGTCTACGCAGCCACTCGGCCGGCAACCGGCATCGGTCGCTGTCGATGTACCTCGCACTTTTCTCGTACCGTCCGACCCACGGCTCGATAACGCAAGTGCGTTCGCAAACTTGAGAACATGAAACTAACCGAATGCACGTGCGCATGAATCGCCCGAGAAGGTGTACGCTTTAGAGAAACTACGCGATATTTGTGTAAATCACAATATAAATTCATAATATAAAATAGAGGTGAATCGGACGATAGTTTCACCTAATCCATATTCCGCTTTGGAATGTTATTCTGGCGCGGCAAACTCAATCAATCGCGAGCTTTCGGAATTACAAACTTCCAAAATATCGCAGGCTTTTTACACCGTGAACGTTTTTCAAGCCTGAATATTACTTTTAAACGTGCAAATTTCGAAAATCGCAAACTCGCAACCACTGTAAATAAGCCTGTAGAAAAGTTTCGCATTCCAAGTAAAAGCATCGAACGAAGCAGAAAGGCGAAAGAGGCGAAAGAGGCAAAAGAGGCAAAAAAGACAAAAAATACCAACGAGCGATATTACAAAAAGTACTATCAACGCGTTCTCCTGCGCGCAGAGAATTGAAAGTCCCAAATGCGTAAGGAGTATGCAACTCGCAAGTTGCCGAATTCCGTGCGGAACAGTAAAACGATCCGTCCTGGTCGGACACGCGGTCGCTCCTCGTTCCGAGCGACACGGTTTTCCAAATAACGCGCCGTTCACCGGCGATCCTGGCCGGGAAACGATCGGACCGTCTCCTGCGAGGATCTCCACGGTCGATCTTATGGGACTTTTCGCGGTCCATGTGCATTGGCGACTAGCAGCGTAGCGGCTTTCTCAACGTCCATCTGGATTTTCGAAACGAAAATGGGCT
The DNA here is from genome assembly GCA_014737385.1 of Bombus superbus. NCBI lineage: Eukaryota > Metazoa > Arthropoda > Insecta > Hymenoptera > Apidae > Bombus > Bombus superbus. The sequence continues at coordinate 2,938,096 of JACXIK010000022.1, forward strand.
AACCGCGCGCCATCGATCGGCAAATGCTATGCAATTACGTTCGCCGTTTCCCATGTACAACACGCTGAATCGAATCCAGCGGCTAAACACGTACAAAAGAGAATCGCAAGAAGAAATCGGAAACCAGATCTGCCCTAATTGTGGCATTGACAGGGACAGTGGAGTAAAATCGAACAGCCATCGACTGAATGGACAGCTCGATCGCTCTAACCAGTCGTTTTCTCTGGTTTCCGTGTTAATTGCTACGAAGTCGAAAGCCTTCCACTTATTAACCCCGATTGGTTTCCGTCGATTAGTTCGTCCAACGATATTTCGATAATTGATACTTTAATTGATATTTAATTGATAATTGATAATTTGTCGAAAGCTGGCAAATTCCGTTATATCATTCCAACGATGGTTGTAGAAACTTGGCCAGGGAATTAAGGACACTTATGAAATTGCAAATCGATCGTAAAATCGTCCAGTGGTTTTAATTTTCGCTTTCGCGGATTCTGAAAAGTAGAGTAGCAAATGCCGTTTCTATTTGTTACGACGTTTTGTTCAGCGTGACTTTCCAACGGAAGGCTGTCGAGGACAGCAAGATTTAACAATGCGCGATCGACACCGTCGAGAAAATTCGACCCATGTTCGATATACTCGTTCGAGTTACGTATTAAATGTATCAAAAGGATAGTAACAGTATATCGGGAACAATTATGGGAAACAGGAGGAGCGCCCATTCACGTTTCACTTGCGGCACAGTTCGCGTACGTTCGGTACTTGCCGGCGATTGGAAAGGCACGGCCAGGATCGATCGATGAACATCAAGCGTCGAATCTAATCGGCAAACCGTAACGTCGTAACACGACGTTTTCCATTCTCTGCTACCAATATCGACGCTATCCGCTTAAACGTTGGCCAGCTCTCAAACAAACTTCACGCCGATCGTCTCAACTTCTCAACCGTTTAAAACGGAGTTTCACTTTTCAGCCACCTGTCTAAAATAAAGTTTTACGTTTAACAGTAGATTTGGAACAACGTGGTATGTTGCGAGAACTTGTACGATTCGATGGACAACGATCGCAAAAAGGACAGAGCGACTGGCCGACTCTGCGCCGGATCGAAACAAGAGTAGCTCACCGGAGATCGCGCGATTATTAACGAAAGGAAGGCGTTGCGGTAAAAGGAAGTAACAAGTGGCGAAATAGATAGCTGGAAAAGAAGGCTAATCCTCTCCTTTCCGACACACCTGCTGGCCGAGCATGCGAGCGCATCGTTTCGGCCGTACGAAACGTCCATGAACGCCTTACGCGGTGCTCGCGCCGCGAATTTACCACGCTCGAAACTGCACGCCCTATTGACGGTAAATAATTTCAACGGAATGCGCAGCCTGGAATTTTTCTCGAGTTCGCGTGCGGGCGCGTAAATGTAACACTTTAGTTCGAACGCGACGACGAGAAGCTCTCAATGTTTGGTGAAATTTGATCAAACGCGTATCTCCCAGTTCCGCCGCAATTAATTTTCAGTAGCTCGGGGCCACGATTCCTCTTTATTTTCAACACGAATCTTCTTCATCTTCCCTTTTTTTCTTCCCGTACCTTTGCTCGATCAAGATTCTATTCAGGACTGCAACCAACGTCACATCGATCAAAATTATCCATCGAAAAGAATTGACGCGCAATATAATAAACATCGTGCTACTTCGTTGTATTCTTCGTACTGTATCCTCTTTGTTATCCTCGATTCGTTTTCCTCGGAATCGTTCGAGAGACCAATTTTCCGAACCATCGTCGCGCGACTCAGCCGCAAAAGTCCGATAAAATCGAACAGACTATGTCGAGTCTGAAGTCGTGCAAGTTGCTCGAACGCGTGAGCGGCCACGCGATCTCCAAAGCGTAGTAAACGTTGGTTGCGCCTCTTGCGCGTGGATCCCGTGAAAATTGACCGCGCACTTTCTCGCCGTCAGATCCGTCTGTAGCGCTGTCGTTCGAGCGTGGCGCGCGAAAATCCGATCTCCCGCGAGTTAACTGGGCTAATTTAAAGTAGGCCTGCTCCGTCTCGTTTCGCTCAGTCGAGGCAAATAATAATAATACTGCGTGATTTCCCTCTCCCTTTGTAGTAGTTTTCTTAAATATTCAGATGCTCTTCGCATAGCCGGATGTGGAGGCTCGATTTTGTCCGACCATCGACCGCCTCGATTTCGTCGTCGAGATCGAAAGTGGTTCATGCCGAGTCGTCGCTGTCGCCATCGGCCACGATCGATCCGCCAGCCCAGCTTATTCCGGCGATCTCGAGCGCGAAACAAATCACGGCTAACAATATCCAATCGATCGAACGAGCGGAAATACGTCCAAAGATAGAGGAGCCGGTTCTCTCGAGTAAAACTAGGAATTAAACTGCGACAACTGGTGATACGGATGCCGATTTACTTGGCAAATATAATTAAACGCGACGGAATTATCGATGCAGGAAGAGTCCACTCCATCTTTCAACAGCTGTCCGCAATTGCCTGCGATCAGCGCACGAAACGCGATACGAGTACTTTCTGAACGCAGATTGCGGGTGGAGCGATTTCTAGAGCAAACGGAATCGATATCGAAGAAAGTTTGGCCGAGCAGCATCCGCGGCGACCACCGAGCGAATTCACCGAGATGATTCCGTGGCGACAATCGAATGCAAGCCCAAGATCGCGAGGCTTCGCTCTCATTAAAGCGTCTCCGGTATCCTTTTTTCCCCGCGAATTCGACAGAGATTCGAATTCTCCGCTCTATTTGACGCTCCCTCTCGCCGCGTACGAACGAGGCAGCGGCGGTGGTGGACGCGAGAGAGCCCCTCGCCTCCTCTCTTGGACCACCGTGAAAGAAGAGAGCACGCCGTCGCCGGCGCGTTGCTCTCGACTTAGGAGAATGTATGGAACGGCCGAAAGGCAAAAAGGAAAAAGGACTACCCGGTGACTCGCTCTATATATACTGCAACTATCCGAGGGTATGTCCAGTGCACGGTACGCGTCTCGTCCGTCAGCTTCAGTCAGCAGATCGAATCCTAACCACGTGCAACGAGTCCGCTTCAGGCCGTTTGTCCCAACCGCCGGACGTTCTCCAGCAGCATCTCTTTAAGATCAGAGTTTGTCGCGTCCGGGTTCAGAAACGTCGCATAATTCGCGCAGCACGATGAAGGGATTTGCGGTATTCGGTGAATCGTCGGCCCATCGTCAGCAGGCCGGGTTGTTGCTGCTGCTGCTTCCTCTTCTCCTCGTCGGCTCCGTCGTCGGCGAGATCGAGAGACGCACCTCGAAACAAATGGTCGAGGAATCTCCGGAGAGTCTAGCCTCTACTCTGAGCAAGGATTGTGGCAAGTCCTACAGTGCCACTTGCCTCAAACTAGACGTGGTGTCCTTCCTGGATAGATTATCCGAGCAGGAAGACATCAATATCCTACCGGGAGTGTCGGTGATCAAAGAAAATAGTTCCGCCAGTATGCCGGCTTCGGAGATTGTCGCCAACCTGGCTAGGGATTTCCCTAACGACGTGGAGAAGAGACTGGACGCGTATCTGGTTCACAAGGTCGGAAGCTACCTCAACAGCCATTCGATATCCATCAAATTGTTCGATCCCAGGACCTTCGAGGCTGCCAGGAATTTTAACGAGGAAACGTTGGCTCAACTTGGCCTTGGCGGCGGACAGAGTGTCGGAACTGGTAAGGAACTCTATTACTCTGCTTAGAGAGAGAGAGAGAGAGAGAGAGAGAGAGAGAGAGAGAGAGAGATTACGATTATGGTGAATGAAAACACATGATAAACACATGATTTCATTGATCGTCACACAGGACGTAAGAAGGAGAAGGGCGGCATGAACGGTTTGTTTGCTGGTCTCATGATGATGAAGGGTACCCTCGGCGCTATCGGTTTCGGTGCCCTTGCTCTACTCGCCGGAAAAGCTCTGATGACCGGCCTGATGGCTCTCATGTTGTCAGCCATCGTTGGTTTGAAGTCTTTGGCCGGTGGTGGCGAAAAGAAGACTACCTACGAGATTGTCAGTAAACCCGTATACTCGAGTTCTCACACTCACAGCTCCGAGGAGCATCACGGCCACGGCTATGGGCATTCCGGATACGGAAGATCCTTGGACACGATCCACGACAGCGTCCAGCAGGCCGTTCTGAAATACGGCAACGCGCGGGATCGTCGATCGCTATTCCGGCAAAATTAATCAACTCGTGATCGGAGGAGCCGCCAGCGGCAAGCAGCTGGTGGCACGCGAGAGATCTAGTAGCACGTCTCTACCTCACCGAGTCCACTTTGTTTCCGTTTATCCTCTTTTCACACTTCACGGTTCCTTTCAATCTGTATCTAGCTCCTACTCCACCTCCACCTCCTCCACCTCTTCGTCGCGCTCTCCACCGCCATCGACTCTATTTCTCCTACTGCTCCTTCGCGTCTCTCCCATCGCCCAACTTTGTTTCGCTTTCTTGTTGCTCGCGCCTCTGTCCGTCACTTCAGTCGCATCGCCTGGTCTCGTTTCATCGCCCCGTCTCTCCACCATCACCATCACCGTCACCGTATCACCGATTTATATTCGTAGATTCGTAGGTATTTATTTGCGAAGCATGCTCCCACGTACCTCTACTCCTCCCTCCCCACGGTCACACGGCTCGAGCTGGTCGTCGTTGCACATGGACCATTTTCGTAACATGTACATGATTTCTCCTTCTTCTTATTTATACGTATTTATGCGCAGTGTAAAGTTTTAATAAATCACGTTTTTAAGAAGCTCCCTGGCCCTTTCGTTCTTCCAACATCGTATTACGTTTTACGTTTTACGTTTTACGTTTTACGTTTTACGTTTTACGTTTTACGTTTTACGTTTTACGTTTTACGTTTTACGCTTTACGTTTTACGCTTTACGTTTTACGCTTTACAACCAACTATGCTTTCTTAAGATTTACGACGAGTCTTTCTTCCCTTTGATTCGCTGTATGATAGATTATAGTCGAAGAAAAGGTGGCTGGAATCAAGTGGCAGTTTGCGCAAAATAAAGACAGCTCTTTAGCTCGGTCTGTTGCGAAGAAAATTATATATGTCGGATCGTAATTACGAGACGAATGGTTCACTCGATTAAATTGATGCGAAACAAGGTCGTCCCCTTCTAGGCGCATACGTTGGGCTACCTAGACATTCTCTGGTCATCGAGGTGCGCACGGTCACAATTTCTCAGGTGCAGCCAACCAATGTAATCGGATTCGAGCGTTCCTTATTGAGAAGGAATGGAAAGGAATATTTTTAACGTACACAAGTGAGTCACCTCGTTTCGAAGGATACAGATCTTTCATTTCTTTTGCTTTTCTTCGGATATCCAGATTTGACTCGTCATTTGCGTAAACATCCGCCATTTAACTATCATTCGCTTCCAAACTAGAAAAAGTCAACTACAAATCATAATCGAGATACTTACAGCGCGACAAGGAAAGTAGCTAATCGATCAGCGATGCTACTAAAAAATACATATAACTTAAAATTCGCAATCTGCGTCAAGTATACTACACTTTCCTAAAAAATAAATTAAATAACGTGTAAAAAATAAGACTTTTGAACGGCAGCGTACATACCACACTTCCTCTCGACGTTCCAGATGCTTTCAACCATCACTCGACGGACGCTAACAACTTTCGAGAAGCCAACAAAAAAATATTTCAGTTCTATAGACCAGATCTTGAGCCCTCGTTGTTCTTCGCGCAGGAAGTCATCGAGTTGTCCCTGAAATCTCCAAAGGCGGGATACTGTTTCGCAGGTTAGGAACCGCGGTAAGACCAAACTACGAGGCAGGCGTATTATTATGTTATTTTCCTGGCGGCCTGGTAAATGGCAATCGTGACGAGCCATTGAAAAAATCTGACGAATGACATAAATCCTATTGTATTTAAGCGATTACGATCCGACGGAAGTCAGTCTTTGCCGACGGTACAGTACGAGATCGATCGTCGCGTTCCGAACGATGACAACGCTGAACATCATTCACACGGTGCACAGGTCCATATTCGTCGTGATTGTAGTGCTTTCGGTCGTGAAGCAGGTTCGAAATCAAGCGTACAATGCAACATACACGGATGGCAACGTTAACGCGGATCCTTACAACATTATTGGGACCACCAGCGGTCGTCAATAGTACAGTGAAATTTATTTTGCAATCGTTGCTCCCGTTTCATTATCGAGCGGCGGAAATCAAATTTTCGTTGAATTATCGAATACGATGATGGTCAATTCAACTAGAGCGCAATAGTCTCTGACGAGTGAAATAATTAAAGAAATAGCTACGATAGTCGAAGAAATAGAAATAGAAATAGAATCTTCGTGGAATTATTAAATAGAACGATGGTTAACCCAATTTTGATAATTGATATTTCTGCTATAGTTCACCGTTGTTGATTTGTATTAAAATTTTTAGTAGCGCTGGTCGGCAATTGCTCGATTTCCGAAGGAACGGCTTTAGAGTGGATATTCGAGTGGTACCGTCACTGAAAAACGATTCTGCGAAAGACGATGACTTCCCAGAATTCCCAACGACAGACATAGGCCGCTGTGTCATCGATTTCTCGCTAATCTGCGCGAAGAAACGTCTCGGCCGATTCCTGGACTCTATTAGGGACTTGAACGAGATTTATTTAATGGGTCAAGATGTTAAACTAGTGAAAACCAGAGTGGCTAACGACCGTAGATCCGTGAACGATAGCAATGACGCTATAGAGCAAAGTATCGATGACTTCTTCGATACGTTTGCTTTAAGGATCACGCTGCCCAGGTGGAATGGGCACCGAGAAAAAAATCAGATAGACGTTATGTTTGACGAATCTCCTGCTTCCGAGGGTTTGTAACATTTCGACATACTTGTATGAGTGACGATTGAACGTTGTATTAACTATGGCAGGGAATACTAAGGATTCGTTTAATAACTTTTGCATCGCTGCTTCCTCTGCGCTACGAGATTTTACAATTTTACAAAATTCAAAGAAATTCAAGTATTTCCAACGTTATTATAAATGTTATCTTAAACGATTCTTAACGGGTTAAAACATACGCTCTCCTCTAGGGCGAGGCAAAGGAGGAGGCAAAGGAGGCAAAGACAAAGACGGCAAATGTAAGACAATGATGATGGCTGGTCTTATGATGCTCAAAATGAAATTAATGGGTAACGCATAAATTGCTGCTCTCTATCTCTTTACGAAACTCTAAAATACCTACCTAATCGAATTTATAAATACCAGGAGTAGCGACGATGAAGGGTATGATGATGGCTGGGATGTCCCTAATGATATCCATGGCGATGCTGATGCAAAAGTATATGAAAGGAGGAGGCAATGGCGGCGGCGGCGGCGGCGGCGGCGGCGGCGGCGGCGGAGGAGGTAAATTACCAACATTACCATTACCAAAATTGCCAACGTTATTACGATATGAGTTAAATGCGACATTACTTAAACATTTTCAGGTCAATACAAAGAAATCGTCCTTCTAACAAAATCTAGCGGCGGCGGCGGAGGTGGAGGAGGAGGAGGAGGTTACGGCGGTGGAGGCGGCGGAGGTTACGGCGGCGGAGGTTACGGCGGCGGAGGTTACGGCGGCGGAGGTTACGGCGGCGGAGGTTACGGCGGTGGAGGCGGAGGAGGTTATGGTGGTGGTGGTGGAGGCGATTATGGTGCTCCACCGCCTTCGAGCTATGGTGCACCGTCAGGCGGTGGCGGTGGTGGTGGTGGTTATGGTGGTTGGGGTCGCAGCTTCGGAAGGCGGTTTATAACAACCAATCTTGGGAAAACAGGATATAAAACAGAATCGAAGGATTCGTCGCTTAAAACAAAACACCCTGTATCGAGGATAGACTCTGTTAGCTATCAGAATTATGGATATCCTTCTGTTAATGCCAATATTACATACTTGAACTGGAACTCCAGCAATACCGTGGAACCACAAAAGTCGAACCGATATCTGACTAACAACGTCGCTAATGTGATAAACAGCAATAAAATGGAACCGTCGTCGCTACGCTCAGAATCCGATAATTACGACATCGAAACTTATCAGGTTGGTGATTCGATAGGTGATTCGAGAGATTATGTGACGGTTGTTAACTATTTGGACAATATTGATCGTGTCACTTCGACAAATCACATAGCGAGCAATCGTGATACGGCCGTAATACATTCGGCTTATAGTGACGAATGGCAACCCACGGAAGAAAAGTTCTCATCAAATTTGAGTAGGATTCGAGAAAGTGAGAGTTCGAATATTGAAAATTCTTCTGTATGGTAAATGTAAAATGATCCTAGAGAAATTGTCGATTGAAATGTATTATTTGGAAATAAAGTTTAATGTTGAAAATTTAGTATTTTGTCTTTGAAAGTGTCTTGAAACCAATAAATAATTTCATGCGTGAGCGATCGTGATTTCAAACTCGACATCACTGGTCGCAAAGCGGTGGCGCAATCTTTCGAACAATCGCCTAAGACTCTCCGCAAGTGAGCGTTGCCCGTCCTCGCTAGGTGTATTCCCCGTAGCGTTGAAGCAAAGAGGAAGCATAAGCGCAGGCGAGGTACGAGATAGGCTTATCATCCAATGTACGTTTCAACAATTTCCACCGTTACCAATTCAACATACGATAAAGATCACGATATCAGTGACGGTTGGAATTAAAACCGTATTTACACAATGTTTTGCAAAATGTTTGATCTTTCGATCGTTATAAAAAACGAACAAGAGAAGGAGCTTTGAGGGAAACCACCAGCCTGCATAAATATCTGGATATGATAGTAAGAAATCAAGAAGATATCTACCTACATATATGGTACAAAAGTACTATGGTTCTCAGCTGATCTCCGAGTCGATTTTATCTCTCGTCTGGGACTACAGGATAGCGCAGTATCGACCGAGTAACATGTTACAAGTTGAAAAACACTGTCACTAGGTGTCCAGAGCCATCGGCCGACTTCCGCTATGAAGTTCAGAGTCGTTCAAATAATATGTAATTTAGCGAATAAAACGTAAACCTCGTATATACAGCATAGTTGTATCTACAAAATACGTACAGTGTGCAAATTATCTCTGAAAAATCCGACACCTTTAAAGCTCTGCAACTATCTGCGACGATGCAAGCATGTCTTCTAAGACACTGTATAATTGATATTCGTTAAACTTCTTTCTACCTTTCTTTCTTCCTTCTCCAGTGGTTCGTAATGATAAGGAAGTGAAATTTGCGATTCAGTATCAGATCTGATTGCAATTTATAGGCATCTTTATTAGCGCGAAATCTGGATTACTCGTTCAACGATCTTAAATTGCAAAATTATCGAAGAAACTTTTCAAAATCTCCCTCCATTCAATCTATTCAATTTTCTTTTTCTGTTCTGTTTAATCCTTCTCTATCGAAATATCATCCAAAGTTTATTGCACCAAATTCTCCGCAAATCGCGCTTTTATATTACACGTTTGATGTTTGCATTAGATATTTTATATTACATGATAGTAGTATGCAGCAGCGTGGAAATCTCAAATTAGCTACCATCCAGGTAACCTACATGGAACGAGTACCTTGAGCAACGTAACAGATCGATGATTCCATAATGTACGCAACCGGTACGCATAAAAATGACTCGTACAGACATTAATTGAGCGATAACTGTACGCCGCGGAATTAAACCGCACATCGAAATGCGTGTCTCGATGCTGTACGTAAGAATGTAAGTATGTGCTGCCGAGCTCGTCTTAGAATCGACCCTGCACGATAACTGACCCACATCGGTCCACGAGTCTAGCCACTTTATATTCCTAACACGTAGCATTTTTGGAGACAACGCGATCTGATTTGAAAGGTATAACGGATTTTTCAGCTACGACGCTCGACGCTCGACGCTCGACGATTACAACTGCTTCTTCGTCGTCAATAACTTCAACGAAACGTTCTTCTCTCGTAAAAAGATTCAAATATTTCGAAACTATTACGAATTCAAACGAATTTTAACTTAATTGAAGCGTGAAGTCCGAAGTATTTTGGATTAAATTTACGACACGCTCGAAGACTTTCGTGGAATCGACCATTCGAACGCGATAATCAGTAATGTAAATGCAGCGAGTACTAAGCTCTTAATTAAGAGATTTGGACGATAAAAACGTAAAAGGAAGGATTTAATTATCTAATGGAAAGAGTATCGAGTCATCGATCGACGAGAGAATAACAGAAACCAAAGAATTGGAAAATCGGTGAAAGTTACCGTGTGGGAGTCCAGACTGGACTGCTACTACGCCAGAAATAGGTAGAACGTGTCACGCCAAGAGTTCGCGGATCGGTTCACTTTCCTACGCGCGCAGCACGTGTCTCGCGATGAATCTTTGCCCGATCCTTCGTTGACGCAACAGAGATTACCTGCACGAAGAAGCAACCGAACACGAGAGTAAAACGAACACAAATGTGCAGCGATTGCATTGTGATCTAATCATTTCCCACGAAGGCGTAAATCGCGATGTTTGTATGTTTCCAACGTACACGGCGATGATTCCGATGAATCCCGGTAAAAGCCTCGTTCTATATTTTACTCTTCTTCCGTATTACGAATGTATGCCATGTCCCGTTCATTTTTTTTCTTTTTTTCTGTTTTTTCTTTTCAGTATACAAACTTTCTTGACCTTCTACATCGGCGAAGGCCTTTATTAATTGCTCCGACTACGCTATTGACGTTAAGCAAGCTTCGATGGAAACGATTATAGTTCATCGACCACTTGGTCGTTTGCTCCTCTATACGGGGTGTTAAACACGAAGCATTCGATGGTTTCGTGCTATTTTTTATTCCGTAAAATCAATAAATCAAATATACAGATGGCAAGTTTTGGACTTTCGTGGGTCTATCTTGCCATATACATATAGAAACATAAATCAAAAATTTAGGACTCTCGACAACATACGTGTTTCTGAATTCTTAAGTTCTCCATTTCGACATCCCTCCTACGTTTTTACCATTCCTACGTTAATCGTCCCATGTCGTTTCAAATATTCGAAGCTATCACGAAGCATGATTGACACCACGCATTAAACTCTCGATCTTAATTTTCGATCGTGTACTACGTGACGTCGAACGGAAGTGCCACGCACGCACGACATTTTTCTGTCCACCCAATATATGTAACGCGTCCCAGTTGCTTGGTTCACTTCAAGCACATGCAAACCAGTTCCGATGCACCGTGTCTGTGCAAATACTTTCAGCCGACCGACGCGGCGCGGCGTGCGTTTCTCACTCGAGAACGCGCATAGGCTTACGATTCGAAGCAGTTTGCGCGATTCGCGCGTTTTGGGGAATTTCCTGTCGCACGCAGCGACACGGTTCTTTCAGCCTACTTCGACAGTTGAGTTTCTCTTTTTTGTTTACCCGCCACATCTGGTCGTTTCTCAAGTCCACCCATGTTTGTCAAATCCCTATTCGTTGTCGGTTCTTAGAATCTCATGAAATCGTTGATGAAATTTACATAAAACAAGCAACCAGAAAATTCGAATCTAATCGAGTTCTGTTGATTCGTAAATTTCTTTTCCTAGCAATTGCAGTAAAGAAAGATTTAATTCTCCGATTTCCGTAGATACATCCAGATACCGGCTTGCGTTTATTCAACGACATAAACAGCTTGATAGTTTCCAATGTGTTTTAGTTTACGTTTTAGTCTACTATCGTTTCTAATATGTTAATTCCTGATACTGCTGGCACGATGCTTGATTTCGTCCATTTCTTTATTATGCCTCGTCTGAACTTTCTACCAATATTTCAACAGAGATAGAAACGAACCAAATTTGATAAAATGAACAAGTTCGTTATCCGAGCAATGGCGTTCGGAGGGTTACAGCGATCCACTGTTGCGAATAACCTGCTGACTAATTAGACGATGGAGCGTGTACCATGCGAAACCACTGTTACGGAATTCTACGCATTGGTACTAATATCTAGGCTGGTTGAAACGTACCCGTTCTTCCTGCACGAGTATCGAGGACCGCAGGAAAAAAACGAGGAACAAGTTGCGTGTACGAGCGTTCGTTTCCGTGAACGCGTGCGCTCTACGAGATCGTTTTTCGGCGGTCATCGAGCGACCAAGCCGGTCGTCGCTCGACCTACCAATCTCCGGCCAGATCAATAGTGGGTCAATGGAATTCATTCGGTCGGACCACGTTCGCCACCATTGACCCACCCGATTCTCCTTACGATCTTGGAACACAACGTAACCAAGCAAGATGGAGTAACGTTCGTCGATACGCCAGGTGTTTCATGGCGGAACGTACAGATTGTATAAGATACCCGAGATAGTTCTCAGGATGCTTAATATGAAAGATGCGACATTTTTCCGAGTTCAAGCGGAGGTAATAAACGATGTAAACGAGGTGTGATAGTAGTTAAGTTGTCAATTAATCGATATTGAACGTTTTACGTAAGAGCAGTAGGATTTAAAAGAGGAATTCGAGGAAGTAGAGAGCCAGCGAAATTGCCCTCTTTCAAGGCCACATTTTCTAACTATGCGCGACTCACTTGCTTCTATAATTATCCGTAATCTAGAAGGTGTCTCAAGCGTGCCGTGAAATATATTGTTGCCACGTTTCCGGTTTCCGGCTTCAAGGTAGAGTGTTCCTAGCCGAGAACAGCGTCGTTACACCGAAATCATTTTTCCTTGACGAAAACAGTGATCGATGGAAACTGTGCCTGTAGCCACGCGACGATACGCTTATCGACCGTCGTTCTTCTCGAATGTAGGTTGTCGAAGTGACGTCGGAGTCGCCGATCCCGATAATGGGAACACCTTCACCAACGATCTATTAGCGAAAACTTCGGTGTGGAGACTGGCCGAGAATTCGTAACAGTGCGATGTCCATGATGAAGCTATTACATTCATTAACAAGAACTAAAGAATTATTATTTGCAGATGAAGTTTGTAGACAAATCGAGAATGACGCAACGAGTTTATTCTAACAAGTGAAACGATTAACAGGACTTGTTCCTTTGCCAAAGCTTACTAACAATCTAACCACGAGTAATTAAAGGAGAAACGCCATGGAATTAAAAAATATCCTCCAAGTACATGACGACGCTATTGAAACAAAGCATACGAACGCAGCGACAGACGCTGATTGGATAGACCCGGCGATCATCTTGGATTTTGCTCCAGATCGCTGTGTAATAATTACTTCCTCTTCCTAACAGAGTCAAACCTCTAGTCTTGCTGCAAACTTCCACGATAGTTAACCTCGATATGAAAAGTAAGCAACAACCAGACAGTATTACTTAATATTCCACACAGTGGACTTGTTCATTTTGCGCTTCGTTTTTCACGGGACGCTCTGAATTTCACTCTCGCGTTCCACTTTTTTACTTCTACGTCGTGTTTTGCATTTATTCGAATATGGAGTGACTCGTTGCTAGTCGATGGCGACCGCAAGAAGCGATCCTAGACGTCCCGCGGCTATAATCGAGGGATAATCGAAACGGGATCACTTGCGAACTCGCAGCAGACCGGTCTGGCGGCACATAAACAGCGATCTGCAACGGTCCAACGATTTGCAGTTTCTGTCGAAGCCCTAGAAGAAGTTTAACGAGAAACGACGACGTTTGTCGCAAGTTCGCCGATTCTTTTTGCCTGTCACGACAGTTACAATGGGTACTTGTTAACGGTTTAATATGTTACGCAGAGAATCGTCTATCTAATACCGTTGCAACCGCTTTTTATTTACGTATCGAAATAATCGTTAGGCTCGAGTCCTCGCAAATACAACAATCAAACGAGTTAATAATAGCTTCAAGTTAATGCTTAATGAGCCTATATACCCGTAATGTTCGTAATAGCAGTAACAAACTGAATCAAAGAGGTTCCGGTACTCTTGGTATATCTTGCAATTTTCATATCAGCGTCGAGCGCCGCCGCACGTGACGAAAATGCCTCGGTCACCGTAACGCGATTCGCGCGGTTCGACACGACTGAAAACGTCGCGAAGAGAAGTTGACAGGTTTCCCAGCCGCTTTCACCGTGCGCATCGCCAAGAAGCTTGGATCGGCGATGCGTACAAAATCCGAAATCCTCGTCAACGCCTTTTGACACGCGCGCGCGCGTAGCTGGACGCGTGGCCGGTTGCAGTCGGAGAGGAGACGATAATGACCTTCCACGGAGCGGCCGTAGACGGAGTAGGAGGGTCTTTGACACACTTGACGCTCAGGTGAATTGTAACCGAGAACCGAGAACCGAGAACCGAGAAGCTTGTGGTTAGTTTTGAGCGGGAGATCGAACGGAACGCGTCTCGCGAGAAGGAACGGAGAAGGCGAACAAGTTGGAGGAAGATGATGTGACATGCCGGCCAGGTGACACGGACATGTCCAACGAATCGATAAACGGTTTACGATGCGACTGGATTGTTTGAAACTGAAGGAAGGAATCGTCGTTCCCTAGAAGGAGGAGTTTTAAGGAGGTGCGATCCATTCAGATTGATATCGAGGTCGTGACCGTTGGAGGGGGCAACGGAAGTGATAAAAGGTGCACGTGGATAGGGTAACGTCGGTGTGACGAAATCAAAAGTGTATTAATCGTGGCTCCGATCCTTGTCTGTACACGCTTCGACCATCCATATATCCTCGATCGTGCTAAATTTTGTGCAATCAGATACAGGTGAAGTTCCACTTGTATACTTGGAAAAAATACTTATCCGGTGGAATCTAGTCTTCGTCAAGAATGCATTTGAGATCCGTGATCGTGATCGTGTGTTTGTGCGTGGTGCGTGCAAACTGCCGCTTCTTCGATGTTAAGAATTTGAAGAATTACGCAAAGATATTTAATTTCGGTGGTCTGTCGCTGAACCAGACTGAAAACGAATTGTGGAAAGGATTGATCAGGGACTGTGATCGATCCGTAACGTTCTCCTGCATACAGAAGAACGCTTACACGTACCTGGACAATGTTTTCGTGGAGAGAGACAATATCACGGTGTTTGAGGGTTTGACTATGACGAAGAATAATTTGGACTATGGAACGTGTCGCAGAAAGAGCGATCAGGATGATTCCATGGATGAGAATCTGGTGGAAAGGTCCAGCAAGGATAATTGCGACGAAGAGGAAAGTGAAGAGGAGGAGGGAGAGGAAAGAGGTCGACAGTTCGGCGAGGAGCAGTCACCTTTGGAGGAAGTGACCAACGCGTTGCGGAAGAGGGCGGTGAAATTCCTCGCGACCAGGGATTATCAGATCCAATTACCCGAATTTTTCTTCGAAGGAGCCACGATTCAAATAAGTCCTCGCGAGGTTGATGAAAACGGCGCTCTGGTTAGAGTAGACTTCGGTCAGCAGGGCTTGGAAAGCCAAGGAAGAATCTTCAAGAAAATTAGTACGATGAATAATTATTTAATTCGTGATAATACACGTCGATATCTTTCTAGCAAGTTGAACATTCCGAAGGATTTAATCCCCGTTTCTTCGTAATTTCCCCATTTCAGGAAAATTTATACAGAACAAGCTGATGACAAGCTTGCTAGCCCTGTTGCTCATCATCAAGCTGATCAAACTCAAGTTCATGTTCGTGATACCGTTCCTGTTCGGCGTGGGCACAGCGAAGAAGCTCTTCCTGAAATTGTTACTCTTCTTTATCCCGGCATTCGCGCACGTCTTTAAGCTATGCTCGAGCTACTATTCCGCGCACAGTACAAAGTACCACCACCATCATCATCAGGTCATTATTACGTCACTCCAACGACACTCTGATATCGATAAAGGCTCGTCTCTGCGATATTACCATTAATATTCCATTGCTATTTCAGGTGGCGCATCACCATCACCACGTACCAGTTCCAGTACCAGTTCCAACTTACTACAACCATCACCACCACCATCACGACGATGAATTCGACGGCTACGATTACGCTCATCCTCATATTCAATATCGAAAAGACATCGAGGAATTGAAGGAATGGGGCATCGAGCCTTACGAAGAGCCTTACGAAGTTCAAAACGAGCCTGTAGGAGCTGGCACGGTGCCAGCTCGACCTCCACCTGGAGTGCTGCCGGCGCCATTCCCAGCGCCCACTTACTCTGGAACGTATGGTATTCCTCAGTATGCGCCCAACGCGCAGCCAATAGCTTCTCCGTATTTAGAAAAACGTCCACCGACATCTGCTCATAATCTGGCCTACTCGGCATACGTAGATAGTAATCGCAGAACAGTTGTTCAACCAGCTTCGCCACCCGTCGTCAATCTTCCTTTAAATCCTACAAACCTGCCGTCAACCATGTTGCCAACTGCGACAAATATAAAGAATTCGTACGTTGCGTTCGGACAGCAAAATGCCAGACAAGTTTCGGCGAAGAGCAGTCAGATGGATTCGAAAGCAACGGCGGTTACGCAACGGCCAGGATACGACGATGAATATTACGGACCGATAATTAACAGGCTGGAGGATATATTTAAGCAACTGAGATTCGTCGAAGAAAGTTGCAAAGAGAGGCTCGTGTGCAGTATGTACAAGAATCCGGTTGTGTATTCGCCGCACAGCAACCTCGTTTCGAACGAACTGTCCAGGTAAGAGCAAAAGATGAAGCGTACAGTCGACTAAATCCATCGTTCGTTATTATCATCTGGACGAAGTTGATTTAATTTATGAACGTATTGGAAAGCGTGGAAACGAGAACAGAGTTACGTAGTTTCGTCTACCGATAGACGAATACGAAGAATAGCTTCCACTGCCGTCGGACTTTTTCTAAAACCAATTTCTTTTAATGTATAAATTATGCGAAAATTCGATCGTTGCCGTATCGATCATCGTGCTTTTAATTATTCATTCGCCTGTGCATCACGTTCGAATTCGATCACTTCGGGCGTCAATCATAAAGAGAAAGGTGGCCACTGCTCCGAATCGCTCGAATCGGAACGTTGAATCACGTTCCATGCGGATTCGACTCTTTTTCTTGCTACGCTCTTTCCGTTGACCGTTCTCTGACAACAATAAACGCGGCTCACGAGAGAATCATTAGTTCCAGCAGAAAGCAACGCGATCTCTCGCCAAAAATCTTCCGTAGTTTGTTTGTTAAAGAGAAATTATCTTGTTAGCGAACCTAGAGCCGCTAAATGGCGAAAGTATCACGCGCGTCCACTAGATGCGAGCGTTGGTAAGGAAAACAGGGTCAGGGTTTACGTTAAAACACGATTATCGACTGATTTCGACGCGAAAAGGTGTCAGGAGCACATTAGCAACTGATTTTCATTTTTCTTTTCGATTTCAGAGATCCTCAGGAGTTGAAACGCACGGGGATCGAGAGCTCGTCCAGCAAGAAGTTCCACAGATATTTCAACGCGGCCAGATTGGGTCAAGATGGTGGAGATTGCTTGAGAACGTATCCATGTCACATAAATACCGAATAAACTCGGTGTGAATTTTTATTATTAATTAACGAAGAATTGTCGTGGGGACAAGAACACGTGTCCAAGACACCGACTTCGGGCATCCGATAAGAGTACGACTGGTCGGTCTGTTCCGCTAGGCGTTATCTAAGCGGCCGCTGCCGCTGCCGCTGCCACGGACACGGGTGTAGGCTATTAACTGGTGTCAAGGCCATGAATTGATTATTTGGGTAGAGGATGTCGGATAATTTCACGTCCAATTTATTAAAGTATTTTACGACAACGAGCACGCTTTTAGTAATATGCAAAAGTACTTTGATCGTTCCTTGCGAAGCTTGCTGCTTGCACTCGTGGCAGCATTGCGTGGAATTTGTGATGGGATGAATACTAAATCTGGAAGAAACGAGCCTTCTGCTCGATTTAATTAATTACTTTCTATTAGGAATGTAAATACAAGATTTTCTTCGAGTTTTTGTTACGAGGAGTTTCTTAAGCACTTGTTCAGTCTTCGGTACTGTCTCAAGCAGAGTGAAATTTTCTGATGAAACGTCAAACTTCGTTCCTTTGACACTTTGTCAGAAAAGTAACAGAAACGTGTCTCTCAAATAGTAATCCTCGATCCTTCAATGGATCGCGTGATTATCATAGTTTCACGTTTTTCCAAGTACTACTACTGTCCAATTGTATATTCTCTCGCATATCTTATGTAATTAAAAATACTTTTTCCGTGACATTTTACCCAGTACGATATCGTTGTGTAGTCTCGAAAAAGTGGTAATTTATGCGTGTGTAATTTATAAATAACTTGATTCAAATGTAAGTCGATACGTTATACGTGCGAATGGATCCTCGAATATGGGAATCTCGATACTCCATGCAATGATTTATTTATTTTTGGATATGATTGTTTGTTATTACCTTCTCGGGTGCCATACCCAGCTATTATTTATTGTACGCGTTAACAACTAGGTTATGTATAGTCTGTAAGTTATGTATTGTACAAAGATAAACTAATACTTCGATGACACTACCTCGAAGTTGTAACGTATATTATTGTCCCGTTCGCAATAAATGATGTAAAAAGAACAACAACTACTGTATCGTGCCTTATATGACCAGAACCAGTATAATATAATGCAGTGCTCGTGGAAATCTCCATGTTAAAAATTGCTTATTTCCCAAGTACTCAACGAAAATATTTCCGTCGCAATTATTAGAAAAATGAAATCACAAATCCATTTAATTAATATATCGACACTCGCCTATCTCTCGCCGCGCAAAGCTAAAGTTCGACCGCGGAAAGGCCAATTCACGCTTGCGATTCGTACCTTGTTTAAGAAAACAAACAGTGCGCCACCCATTCGCACGAATCTTACGTAAGCGCGAGCCAAATTCTCGTCTAAAATGACTTTCTACCAGTTTCCACCAGTCCTCGTTACTCCTCTCTCATAGGCGGTTTTTACTTTCATCTATTCTCCTCTCACGATCGACCCTCGTGCAATTTCACTTGGTCGTCGTTAGTTTTCTTTCGCTCGAGGCAGCTATCACGCTGTGCCTTCTTTTCTAAACGCTGTCTTTCCGAATCGTCCGTGATCGTGTCATTTCGCGAGCGCCGCGACAGCTAGAAACGAGAAATTTCCACTATATAGTTTCGGACCATGCGTAGAGCTAAAACGGGCCGGAAATAGTGAATGTCGAAACCAAAATCGTCCCATAGGGAAAGAATACGGAGCCGTGAAAACATCGGCACCCTAGATAACGAGGCTTTCTTCTTTCCTTTCAGCCGAGCACACGTCCCTGATCAAAATTCATCGGCCGTGCGCGGCTTCCATCGGCTATAAAACCGCGTTGTCTTCGTTCGAGCCGACATTCGGTGCTTAGACTCGCAAATCGGTGGGTACCGTCATGAAGTTCACAACGATCGTCTCGTCTGTCGCCCTTCTGGCCGCCCTCACCGCCGCGCAGAGGACCGAAACAACAGCTGACGCCCTTCAAAACATTTACCACAGGTGAGCGCGAAGATGAAAAGAAAATTTATTCGTTAAAAAATCAAAGTATTGCGATACGTTTTAAAAGTAACAAAGATAATAAAATTGTGCTCTGGATTTAGCGATCGATAATTAATTTCATCTTGCAGATGCGTCGACAACGAGTCCATGTTATCGTGCGTGAAACCCAAAGTCCTGGCCTACCTTAGCCAAGCAGCGAAACAAGACAGACTAGCCATTACAGACGATTTAGCGATAGTGAAATCTCGAAACATGGCCGAAGAAAGCAACGAAGAATACTACCCGCCGCAGTATGATTCTGTAGACCCTGCAAGGAAAGAACTTCTTAGGTCTTTGATGTTGGAGAAACTAGACGCGTACCTGTCGAGTCACCAGCTGGAGGCTAAGCTGCCTGAAGCTATCGCTGGCTCCAATATCGTACCGAGGGCCTTGGTGGATACCATGCCCAGGAGCTTGACCGTTCCCTTGTCCGACTCCTCGAACGGTCAAGGTAACGAAATTTACTTTACAAAAAGGAAGAAATAAAATACAACTCGTCTAATACACTTGTCCGCGTGATGTTCATATAGGCCGTGGATTCGTTAAGAAGGTTATGATACCGTTCCTGCTGGGTCTCAAGTTCAAAGCTACCGCTCTGGTACCGCTCGCTCTTGCCTTGATTGCCCTGAAGACCTGGAAAGCTCTCACCCTGGGTCTCCTCTCGATGGTGCTCAGCGGAGCGATGATGATCTTCAAGCTGACGAAACCCAAGGTCGCCTACGAGGTCGTGCACTATGGACACCCGCCGGTAGAGCACCCACCACACTGGGAAACGGCAGCTCATGGTCCCTACAGGGCGTACAGAAAATAGGCTGACGAAGGACCTCAATTGTCTCCCCCTAGAATCGTTCTATTTATTATTTATTCACGCGCGACTCTGACTTATTTATAAATAAAATTTCTTACATGGTCTCATCATATTTTGTCTCGATCTGTCATTCTCACCCTAGTCATCAAAGAAAAGAAGAAGAAACGGGCGAATTTGGTCACTTTCCTTTTTATTATTTGCCTACGCGATGAGAATCGATCGAAGCGGGTATTTAATGGCCGAGAAAGTGAGAAAAGTTACTTTGGAATTCAGCGGTCGTTTCAGGTAGATCCGTTGGAAATCAAGTATCGCGGGAGTAATTAAATCGATCGATTCCAACAGCAAAGTTTCAGACTCTTTACGAAATAGTAAAAGTTGATATCGTTCTTGCCAAAATCGATTTACGAGGCTAATTCCAACGAGTTCTTCTTTTCCCGTGCTAAATAGTTTCGCCAACTACAGAGTGCGTTTCATAGAAATAAAGCCGTGTTGTTCCGCGATTCCATATCGACCAGGGCTCTGCGTGGACGAGAAGCCAAAAGGGAACGTAAACGGAGAAAAATACAGGTCGCGAGCGTGGAAATTCACGAAGGAAAAATTAGAGTGGTCAAAGAGTCGGAAAGGTGACATCGATGGAACTACTACGTCCTGAATGCTTATGCAAACTCGACCCAAAATTCCAATTGCCGGTTCATTGTTACGAGCAGAAGGAAGTCGGCAACCCCGCGCGCGCATTCTCGCACGAGAAACTCGCACGCAACGCGCATTTCTAATGTGATTAGAACAACTCTTTTATCAATCTGTTAGTACGCGTGGTTCAATCGAGGCATTAAGGAGTAAAATGTACGCACCGATCTTCGTTAAACTTCCCTAACCTTCGCTAAACTTCGCTAAACTTCGCTAAACTTCGCTAAACTTCGCTAAACTTCGCTAAACTTCGCTAAACTTCGTTAACTTCGTTAAATTTGATTAAACGTCGTGATCCAAGTAACTCAAACAAATATAGTTCTCCGAAGCTAGTTTTAGAAAATGAACGAAGCGAACAAGATTTGCGTCTACAAGTATCATTCGTAGATCCCATCCTTCATTATATTTAAGACGTTTCGTGAAATTGTAATGAAATTAGAAACTTCATGAGGTTACGCTATATGAAACAAAGATCAATATGTAGCGAAATGAACGTTTTATCGCTCAGGTATGCCTAATTTTCAAAGATCGATTCAAAGGGTAGATATCTCGTCGTCGTTCGAAACGGGGTGGGGGGCACGCAAGTGTTGATGAAACAGACGCGTGGAAAGTACGGTGTTCGTGGTATGAATGAGCGATCGGTTCAATGCCAATGTTACGGCGGCATTGGTGCCAAGGATGAAGGGTCTTCTGTTCTTACTGGCCTGCGCACGCCACTTCCGCTTTACTAGCTAAAACGATGCTGTGTGATAGCAGGCCAAATATTCGAAAGTTTCGCCCAGCTTAATGCGTGAGCGGATTCTTTCATCAATACATGATCGAGGTTAATGAAATGATAGATATTTTGATCAATTTGGTATGAATGTCAAGCGAACCCTCGATTCCGACACAGAGTAACATCGACTGCGTAACTTCCATATCAATAGCGCAAGTTTTCAAAACTAATCACAGATACGACATTTATTGACCGAAACCGCCATATGGTAAAGTTACCTTCCTCGTCTCTCATTTTCCATTTCAACCCTAAGATATAAATGCCAAATGCAATTTATACCGATCGATATTGAATTCGGTCCCACAATCTAGAGTAGATCGCAAAGTAGTGCACAGAACGCGTACGGCTAATAGTTAAAAAAATTCTTCCGAGTGGGAATCGACGTAACACTTGTCGTTATCGTGTAGCATAATCGCGTGTCTTTAACGTAGCACGCGACCCTCTCGACAGATATCGGTCGCGGCGAAGCTTTCTTTCGGCTTTGCTGATCTTGCACAATCGCATATTCCCGTCACGATCGCATCGAGGCCTCGATAATCGAACACCATACTGAACGAAAAGAAAATTCGTGGCCGGATGAAAGTGGGGGCGTCGTGTATGTCGGGTGCTCCGCTACGCGACCAACGTCCGACGATTCGACGACGGGGGCTCCGTATAAATAGCCTGGTGCCCAACCCATTGGCATCAGTCGTCGTGCGATCGTCCTCAAGACCTTCTTCAGGGTACCACGAGTTCTCGTCTCCACATTAGGAAAATCATGAAGCTGTTTGTGTTGTGCGCCATGTTGGCCCTGGCGGCCGCTCAACCCGCGAAGAACGACCTCTGGAAGGGTAGTGGTATAGACCAGATGGTGGATCAGACGAAAATCGAGTGCTCTCAAAAGAACGACGAGGTTTCCTGCATGAAATTCAAGGTCTTGAACCTCCTGGACCAGATCTTCCGCAAAGACAGCTTCAAGGCAAGTGTCTGCTAACTCGTTCCAACCCGATTATGCAAGCAACCTTCGTTCCATTCTCGCTTTACTTTTATCACCTTACCC
This sequence comes from Bombus superbus, assembly GCA_014737385.1. Classification (NCBI taxonomy): domain Eukaryota; kingdom Metazoa; phylum Arthropoda; class Insecta; order Hymenoptera; family Apidae; genus Bombus; species Bombus superbus. Next base: position 2,960,813 of record JACXIK010000022.1, read on the forward strand.
GCAACCAGTTACCGCGGTAGTTGTGACCCAATCACTTTTACGGTTTGATAGTTTTAGAGAGAGTGAAACGGCGTGGCACGATACCGTTTGACCCGGTTTCGACCAAATGTTCACGAAAGTAGATTCACTTTCCTCTTTGTCGGTCGCAGGTCTCTGAAACCGTGGAGGTGACTCGCAACTCGTACCCCGTCGAAGAAGTATCCGCTCGCAGCGAGGGCTCTTTCCTGGACAATGTGCAGACCTACCTGACCTCTCACGACGTGACCTTTAAGCTGCCTATGGACTCGTCCGTGAAGGTGAGCGCCAGGGACATTGACGACGATCAGCTCACCTTCAACGTCAAGTTTGGCCAGGGTCGTGCCGTCGAAGAGGCTCGCAAGTCCAAGCTGAAGAAGGTCGTCATCCCCATCCTGGTGTTCGTCTTGCTCAAGGCCATGACTCTCATCCCTCTAGCCATCGGTGTCCTTGGTCTTAAAGCCTGGAACGCTCTTCAACTTTCATTCTTCAGCTTCATCGTCTCCGTCGGTATGGCGATCTTCCAGCTGTGCAAGAAAATTGCCGCCGACGGTCACGCAGCTCCATTGACAGCCCACGGACCGTGGGAGTACCAAGCTCAATACAGGTCCTTCCAGGACGACGAACAACCATTGGCGTCGTTCGCGCAAGACCTCGCATATTCTGGACACGCGCAATCGTAAAACGCTCGCCCGTACATCTTGTTTACCGTCGCGACTTTTGTAAAATACCTGTCTTCCACCTCTCCTCTATACTCTTTATTTAATAAATTATTATTGCAATTTACTCGGCCTGTTTGACTTTCTCCTTATATAGACTCCTATACTGCAATAATAACTGTATAATCCTTACAAAGCGTGTACTTACTGTACGCAGATAGTGGGTAATAACAGGATGAAATCTGTTAGAGAAAATGATTCGTAAGGATCGAAAGGGTTGTTTTAGATTAAAATTAGCAATCCGAGTCTCGAGTAAAAGTAAGTAACAGCAGGTTCTTCGTAGTACGAAATCATTCACGGAAAGTGATAATCTGGATTATCGTTGTAATAATATGCGGCCTTAGGTTTCGATCGCGTTGCAATTATGTCTTTGTAGGATGATTTAATATAACCGCGTTACAATAAGAATGTACCTATTATTACTATCGTTATCCTAATAGCCCTGGAACCCAATCTCGAGGACAAAAAGACATCGAAGAAGATTCAAAACGATTCGTTAAATGACATTATTAGATGGCATTATTACGGTGTCTCGTTTAACACGCGCGGTAACGCGAAAAGCTATGTCAAGCAACGTTTATCGCTTCATGAACGTAAATGGCCCATTAACGGTGTAGCTTATTTCATAGCTTAACGGCGTGAATGGCGATGGAACTTCTCCTCCCTAATTGATACGATCCATCCCTGTCGTCGATTAGTTAAAAAAACACGATATAAAATTATTGTCAAGTAGAATCAGACGCAGTGCGGTTTTGTAAGGAGATTATGCCCGATAATAATCAGACGCGGCTACTTCGCTCGGCTTGGAAACCACCGCTTTGTTCCGTACGTGTGTTCCTGTAAAATGGAAATCCAGTTTCCTCTTTGCAGTGACCTTCCACCACCTTGTGCTTTCCTTTTTCTTTACACCTTTCTTTCGCATACCGTAAACATCGTTTGTTCGAAGCTGCGTTTCCCATTATGTCGTTATCGTAGTAAGCGATATGCAATTATCACAGCATTTTAAAGTTGTACATATTTTCTGCAGGCCACTAAAGCGTCCAGTTTTGAATTATCTTAGGAGCGATAGTTGATATTTTGTAATCGAAGGTTTAAATCGAACTCAATGGCCTAACGTATCTCTCGCAAGTAAATCTCGTAGGCACGGTTGAAATTATAAGGTTTCGTCTTTACGTCGTCTTAAATACCGGCCAAAACTTGACACAGACTTTCTTACCTAATCTATGAGATTTAGCTTAATCGGTACGCTTCTGAAATTACATAGACTTTTCTCCAAATGAATCGTGTACATATAACGAGAAGAACTTGCGAGTTTTAATCCTGAAATTGTTTGAAATATCAAACAAATTTTATTAAGCAAACTCTAAACTTTGTGAAATAATCTTTTCTCGTATATAAAACTTTTCTAAAAGAATGCAGTTACTCTCGTTAACATTCGGACATTGTTTGAAACAGAATACCTTTCTTAAAATTGGACCAAACGGCTCGAGGTTTGTTGTTCTTAGGAAAATTAGTTAGAAGAATTAATTCGCTAGATGACGCGGACACAAATTCTGAGGTACTCGCAGTTTGTCAGAATTTCGAAAAAATATAACGAAAGTCACTTTCTTCGATCTTTTTGTAAAAGACTTTTGTAAAAGACTTTTGTAAAAGACTTTTGTAAAAGACTTTTGTAAAAGACGTTTGTAAATTCGCGTAAGTTAAGGTCGTTAAGGCTAGGAAAAATAGCAGTTTTGTACAATTGTAGTGAATCTTAAGATCGTTAGTCTCTTTCGATGCCTGCCGCTTGTTTCTGTCCATCAATCGATCTCTATGAAATTTTCAGTACGTATGCAACTGACGAAGAATTTCCATTACAGACTCGGATAAAAAAATCGTGAAGAATGACTTTTGCTATTTCTCCTTCGCTTTTTCCAGTTCTAGCCAATTGCAGCTTTTTCAACATCTTTCCTACGCGACGTTTAATAAACTAGTTCTTCCAACTTCTTAAAAAAGCTCGAGTCGTTTGGTCCGATATTAAAAAAGTTACGCTGTTTCAAAGGGTTGGAATATTAACGAAAGTAATTGTACACATAAATAACAATACATCTCCTTATAAAATGCCCTATAACAGTAACACCAGCCAAGAAACCTGCATACCAACGAGTTATTGAAATAGCACGATCTATTAAAACCCAGCAAACATATTCGATCGATCCATATGTGACTGCGTCAAACGGCCAAAAATCGTCGGTGGAAACTAAAACGTTCCCGTTCACCGGCCATCTGTCGACGTACAACGAGAACGGTTATCCGTTGTCCAAAGCGTGTGTTCTTTACAGATCATAGAAGGCATAGAGATCGCGTGCGTGCGTGCGAGTGGGGCGTTAGAAACGACGTGCAAGTTGAGGAGAGCACGAATCGGCGGTGAACGCGGGACAAGTTCCGTTTCCCGTGTGGCGAGGCGTCGCGCATGCCATCGTGTACGCGGTACGCGACGCTACATACGTATACGCGGTCGTAAACGCGTCGGGACGCGTGCACGCACGTACTTAAGGAGGAGAGAGGGAGGGGTGTGGAGGAGAAGCCGCTCTATGTGCCAGTGAAATTTGAATAATTTTCCTTCGATCGTCGATTCCCGGCATGCGCGACCGAATAACATAGATTCGCAGGGGGCAAATTAAATAAAAGGGGCGGGCCACTCCTCTGCCAGTCGCAGTTCGATCGGCGATCGCTCGCTCGCACACATACGGGTGGACGATCGATCGTTTCGCGTTTTCTTCGAGAAACAGAGTGTAAAAGTCGTGCAGCGGAGACCACTTTGGGATAACTAATTGCAGGGATAATCAAAGGATCAACATGAGGATTTTCGTAGCGACAGCAGCGGTAGTGTTGATGGCAGGAAGCTGCCTGGCCAGTCAAGATTTCCTCTCCAAGTCTCTCAACGAGTGCATCGCCGCCGACTCTTGGATGTCTTGCCTCAAGCAAGAGGTGCTTGGATATTTAGATGGAAAACTCGGGACTAGCACGGAAGCTAGGTCTTTGGATACAGTGGACGAAGCTATCGTTGCGAGGACCTTCAAGTACCTCAAGAGCTTTGACTATGGAATCGATTTACCCTTCGTGGATGCTAGCCTCAAGTACAGACCCAGCAGGAGCTTGGCTGATTTGGATATCGAATTCAAAGGGAACGAGCTTGCTACCAGTCAAGCTAGGGGAATGTTAAAGAAGAAGCTGCTGCTGCCATTCCTATTGTTGTTGAAACTGAAATTGAAGGCTTTGATGCCTATCTTCGTTGCTCTCATTGGTTTGAAAGCATTGAAGGCTCTAGTGCTCTCGAAACTCGCGATCCTCCTAGTCGTTGGATTCATCGCTGTGCAATTCTTCAAGAAGGGTGGAATGATGATGCCAATGGGTATGTGTTGCGACTATAATCAGATAAATTCCATTAGGTATCGCCAACAACAGTTTTCCACGCAAAGGATGAGGCGGATGAACAGCGAAACTTATTGTTGCAGGAATGTCGATGGAACCAGCTGCTTCACCGGCATACGGAGCTCCACCTATGCCCTCGACCACGTCGAGCTACGATCCAGCGAACACATGGGACGGAAATGGACCGTACTCTCGCGTCTGGACGCCGACCAACGGTGTGGAAGCCCAGAATCTCGCATACTCCTATTACTCGCCAGGCAGCGGATCGAATTCCTATTCGCCTTCCTCGTCCTCCTCGGCCTCCTCGTCGTCGGTCAATTCTGGTAGCTCGTCAGGCAACTATTAGATCGCGGTTAGAAAGACGCGTCGATTGCCACCGGCGCCACGATTCACTCTCCGATTAACTGATATTCTTAACGACGGATCGATCGTACGATCGAGAGACCAAAGAGACGCACGCCAAATAACCACCAGAACCACGATGGATGATCGTCGATCGATGTTAGTTTGCGCTACACGATCGATCGATCGAAGATTGTCGATCATTCTGCCACACAGAGCGGAACAAAATTCTGTTATCTCGTCGCGCGCACGATCAAATTATTTATGACGCTTTCGAGATCAAAGTCGATAAATTGGAAATTGGTAGTTTAGAGATCGCGAACTCGGCGAGAGAATGGAGCTTTAGGACCGTTCGCTCAACGACACGTGTACGCGGTAAAAGGTAACTGATTCGGTAAGAAATTGATAGGATAAAGAGACGAGCGCCTGACTCGATTGACGACGAGTCGAACAGGTCCAATTTCGAGGCTGGCTCAACAGTTCTTCATTTTTTAACACTCGCCAGGACGTTGTTGTATCTTATTTATTTCTCGCGCGACACGATTATTTATTATCCCCTCGCATTTGTTAATAAAAACATGTGAATAACAAGGTAGGATTTTCTCTTTACTACGCACCTTTCCTTAGTCGTGTCGAATAGTCGCATTCTTTGGAATTTTGTTCCAAGAAACGGATTGATAAAATTTCGTGTATGTGACGCGCAGTCAAATGTGCTTTCTCCGTTAATTAAAGTAGGATAATTCTGATCGCGTAGGGAGTATAAGCGCCAGAAAGTGCCATGCTCCATAAATTACTGCGAGCCAGGTAATCTTAACAGAAATACGTTCAACCAAAAAGTCACTAAACACAAACAAGCGTAACTTATTCCTTCCCAGTCTACGTCATTTTTAATAAATTTTCCCCAAATTCATATCAATAAACATTTTTATTTTTTAAAAGCTCGCGAAACAGATGCAAACAACACGGTATGAATATTGGAACGACAGAAGATTATAAACATTAACGAGATACAACTAAAAGTTTTCACGAAACAAAGAATTCTATTTCATATAAAAAACATAGTTGATTATTGTTTCCAAATATTAATTAATTTCGTATCTTCAAACCGAGTCAATGTACATAAATCTACTGAGCAATATTATATGCATAGCTGCGTTTCGAAATCATATATACAGAATAAATCAGGAGTCAAGGAGACGGAAATCAATGATAAAACGATTGCTTTTCCCGCTTTGTTTTTTAATTATTGACAATTAAAAATTGGCCAAAATATCCCTGCGCGTGAGCAAACCTCCTTACACGAACAAAAGAAGATCGGCCTAAGCAGCGGGGCGCCAGTAATCATCAAACCAAACGACACATGAGCGGTAGCTTACCACGTAGAAGCGGGCTTGGCTAAGCAGGCCAAAGCACTTTTACAAATTTGCGCACAGTAAATATTTCCTCTAATCCACAACCTATCCATTCAACGTCATCGTCAACGACGAAATGAAGTTCAAATATTTCTAAAATTCTATATTACTGTCAAAAGATTAAAAATATCGCGGTCGAAAAGGTATAAAAAATTGGTTCTAAGAACGAACAATCACTAGTATTGATTCTAATAGCAATGAATTAAGTTTCAACCGACATTTCAAAGAAGTTGGTAGGTGCTTGAAAAAATAAGATATTTCATTATAATACTTTGTTACGTCTGAAATCACTCGTAACTTCATACATCTATATGTATTACATTTGTAATAAAGTACCGTATTTTAGTGGTCATGGTAACGTAAACACTAACAAAGAAATATGTCTTACAGCAGTATTTTCATTAACAAACACAGTAACAGGGGGCGCTGAAACACAAACAATGAAGCAGCCAGAAGGGCTACTAAAATTCGATCGTCTTCCACTCTATGTAAACCCGATCAACAAACCGTGAATAGAACGGAATATTCTCGTTTCGCAACGCTAATTTATTACTAATATTTATGAAACAGAAAATTCTCAAAATCAAACGCGTAGAGTGCTTCGTTATATCTGCAATATCAATTAATCTACTAATTAAAAAAAAAAAAAAGAAAGTCTAAAAATTCCCGAAATTTGATACGCAACGCTAATAAATATGAATCTACGCACTCTTATTTAAAAAATACGCAACACTAATAGCGAGCGATGGCAGTGCAACCATTTAGGTGGTTGCCGATGAACGATCACACTTGCACAGCTCTTGTAGCTGTATCGTGTGATCCAGGAACAGTGTCCGACAAATGCAGTCGGAGGGTTTGGGCATTTTGTAAACGCGACTCTACTTAACAAAACGCGATCGTTCGTTGTCGCAACGCTAAATGGAAAAATAATTAGAACTCGCGATGGAATAGTATCGCAACGCTAACTTTACAGTGAATTCAATGAAAATTACTATTTACTATGTGAAAAAGCTACTTCAAATATTCTGATATTACTATTTGCAATACTACAAAAATTAATTGAAAAGTAATATTTCATAAATTAACTTAAACTTAATTTCTAATACATTATAATAATAAACTATTTTTAATAATAAAAATTGCAAAAAACAATCGCGATATGGTAATTCGCAACTCTAAAGCAAACGCGATTATCATTTTATCGCAACTCTAATTCAAACCGTAAACATTCTCTCGCGACACTAATCAAAAGCCGCGATGTTATTGCTCCACTCTAATTCAACCCGTAATTAATCTCTCGCGACACTAATAAAAAAATCGCGATTTGGACAATGGGGCGATGGGCCGATATATACATCGGCCAGAAAAAAAAATCTACTACAAATACTAAAAGCGAGCATAGTGACAAAGTAGTAACGAGAATGGCTTTCCATGCTCTGGATGACCCAGAGGATGGAGAGCCATTGGTAGTTGCCCTCTTGAGTGGCAGTTTGCCGGGCCTCTTCGGCTCGTAGCCTCTTCTGTCTTCGGGCGCGATGCCCGCTGAAACTTATATCTAGGCTCGAGTCTTTCTAATCGCAAAATAAAAAATAACTTACAAAGGTGAAATAAAAGGATAAATCGCGGATGCTATTCCCAGTGCGCATGGACGACCAACGGTCACAGCGGTGACCGTTGCCCACTCGCATGCGCGTGCTCGAGCGATAAACGTTCGTTTCGGAACCGTACTCGCGACCACGACCGCGATATTCGAAAAATCGACAGGCAAAACCAGAGACGAGAGCATGCTCTACTCGTGCCAGTCTCACCGTCGATTCTTCAAATCGGATTTCCTGAAACAGGTTGGACACGCGAAAACGCGCCTACCCGACGAAAGACTGTGCCAACCTGCCCGGCCCTACCTACTTATAGTAAACATTCATACCAGAAAATATGCTACCTATCCTTCCCCGGAAACCTATATTTAAAATGGAAAAAATGGCAAAACAAGCACACCAACACATTCGCTCCACGGTTCTCACGCATAACCCGGGCGCAAAAGGCCTACGCTAGAGAGACGTCCCGGGACGCCTCCGACACCCGAGTTTGGCATACAACATTCACACTCTAATGTTACGTACCATTTTCCTGAAATCGACCGACGAAGGCTAGCGATCATTGCGTACAACGCGATAAGAGTTAATCTCAATCTTAATTACAAATATTCACAATTCAGAGGGTGTCCGTTTTTCAAACAAATTGTAGATGGTGCAAAATGTGACACCATTTATTACAATTTAACGATAACATTAACGATACCAATATCTATGATTCCCGGTATTCGATAACCAATCTCGGTTTTTGCAGATTGTTGAAATTCAAATGGTATTTGTGTGAATTTATTTCTTACTATTTAAATGTATAGCAAACGGAATAAATACTAAGCGACGCAATTCCACAGCCTAACCACACACACTATGTGGAAACTACGTCGTGCACGATACGCTAACTCGTCGTCAGTCGCTTACAAATTGTTAATAAAATCAATGGTCGTCGTACTCGTTGCCTTTCTCTCGCCCAAGTAGCGCCTGGGCACGTGAGCGAGATCCTGGCAATGAATACGGAAGGGGTTAAACCTGAAAATCCTAACTAAAAAAACGTATTAGTCCATCCAATTTGTATCTAACGGGCTAGTCTTTCTTTATTTTGCATTTTCAAACTTTATCTCCGTTACTATCGCTCTAGATTATCCATTTAATAATTTACCGAAATACCAATGTTGAATTTATTTATAGAAAACAGCGCAAATAAGATCAATGCAATATGAACTATGGAAATTCCATTACAAAAGAGACAAATTGCCAATGAATAAGAAATTTATTTAGTAATTGACTCAAAGTTAACTATTATTGCAAACAACCTCAGGCAATCCCTTCGTCAAAGCACATTTTCGAAAGCGCAAAAGCAATGTTCAAAACTTGTCGCTCTGATTCCAAAATTTGCCTGTCGCGAAATTTCTTCTTGCGCGTAAAATTCAATGCATTTTCGTACGGACAGGATTCAACTTTACTATCTCTACATCCATATTTTACATTAACGCTCAAGTTCAAAAGTGAATGGCAAACAATTAAATCCGTTAAAGCAATGCCATCAGAGAACAGAAGATGAAATAATTGCAGTTTTTAATACAACAAAGTCGGAGGGCATCCGACTTTATCGCTGCAAGATATTTAATTAAATCATTGCAACTCTACAAATACATTCTCTTTAAAACTTTCTAACTTTAAAAGCGATTATTAAAATTAATTCCAATTAATTGTTAATATAACATCGTTTGTATCAGTTAGTACCATTGTTAATATTTTAATATAAAAGTAGTCAGAAAAGAACGCGATGTGCAAGAAGATCTATCCTGAACTAATAAACGATACATGGAAAAATAAAATGTTACTACTCACGGGTATAACAAATACCCGCGGTCACTGTGCTCGCAAAAAATTCTACNGTAATACAACCAGTCACCCGTGTCGATTCGGACCTTTCGTCCTACGACATGATTGAGCGACCAGAGGAACGAAAATGCATGCGACTCACGATAAGATGCGAGGAACGCAGTCATCGATGCTGTGGTAGCCCAGGAAAGACGTCGCGAAGACCGTCGTCGAGGAGCAGCCATGCAATCCCATCGTGGAAAAAACTGCAACAATGCCTGGAATAATGTAATTTGCTCTTAGATATGACGTCGATTTATTGGAAAATTTAAAGTAGCGAATTAAATACAGTACAGATTAGAAAATTACTTACGCTCTTGGCTTTTGAAGCCCCAATAGGTCCTTTTCAAGAGGCAGGAAGAAGAGGAAGGAGTGATAAACCTTTAACAAAAAATATGACTTTTTATACATATATGAATAAGATATGCGTGAATAATTTATTTTGAAAATTAAGTAACGATTCAGCAAAAATTTGAGATAATGTAATATGAAACTCTCTGAAAACCTTCAGCTTCGATAATAATAAAAACACTAAATTGCTAGTGAACTCGAATTATTGTAACAACCGAAATTCTGATGTTAAAGTGTAAAATCAGATTTGGTTTTTTATTATGGATAGTTAGAGCAAAGTAAAAGTACGGTATGCAAAGATTCTTACATGCTTAGTTTCGAAGCATCGCTGCGTCCTTCCCGAAGAACAGGAAAAAGTAGAATTTACGGAAAACTGAAACAAAACGCGTGAAATCTAATTATTATAAAAATATCAACGCTGAAATAACAATTTTTAACAATTTCTTTGTAATTTTCTGACGATGATCTAATCGTTTCCGAAGCATGTCCGATATTTTTATCGCGTATTTCAATATTGTAACTTTTACGTTTTACGTCCATGGAAATTAATAATAGTTCGATCAAAATACGAATAATAAAATAAATTAGAATGCAATATACAGAAATACTTACATTCTCGAGTTCCAGGAGAGGCTGTATCCTCTTGCGAAACCTGCGACTCTACTACCGGAAGCGAATGTTTAAAAAGTAAAAAAAGAAAAATAAAAGACTATTTGCGCGTCCGTTCAAGTAACGATCGGCGAACACACTGACTCTAATTTCGCGTACAAATATTCTAATTGTATTTACAATCATCAAGAGCTGTCTAAAAAATATTATTACGCAGTAAACACTGACTCTATCGACCGCATTGCGCGCGATCACAAACATTCTCTGAAAAAAAGTTGTATTAGCAGGAAGATGGGGAGGGGAGGGGGCAGGCTGTTTGTTTACGAAATACTGCTGTTTTTAGAAAACGTACGTACTATACATGTGCCGATTGTTATTCATTCTTCGCGGACGAACAGGTATTGCATATACACATTAAGAAAATGGGGTGTACGTGTATTATATCAAACGCTGTTTATGTATCGCGAGATTTTTTCAAATATTTATTAATATTCTAAAACATAACACCAATTCTTCTCTCGGAAAGAATTCAGTCGTGAATGTTCGTTATCAGAGTTTGAAATGTGGTTGTAACCACGTAAAATGCTTGTAACAAATTAAACTTTCTCAAGCGTTTAGAGTGTTCAGACCCTTTCAGGGAAATAATAAACTTATTTTCCCATTCCAATGTTCAAAAATATAACAACTTCGCGATAGATTATTTTCTAATAACAGTTAAACGATTTGCATAATTTGCTATATATTGATATAAAAACATTAATTAACTTCTTAACTGTATATCCCATTATTAATCTATACACCTATAAAACTTAAATATTTTTAAACGTGGTTTCTTCAACCCCTTTTTCTTTCATCTTAATATTTTCAACAAATTATGCAACTATTTATAAAATCAGGTTGCTACATGCTAATTGCAAGTTGTACAGCAATTATTTGGCAAATATCGATTGCTATTGATCAAATAAAAAGAGAAAATAGTCGTGTACGTACGTCTGCTTTGTTATAATACTTCAATCATTACCAAATCTGCGTGAGAAATTTACCAATTTGACTCGATTTACCAATAACCGCCCATGACGTCCATCTTGAATCAGTTCGAATTATCGATTGTAAATCGTCTGTGGCGTCTGTTATGTGAACCCCTATTCTTTCAGGCACCTAACCAGCCAATAATCTGCACAAAAACAAAGAAAAACCAGCAATTTCAAATAAATGTATGACAAAACCAATAATTTACAATAACAGAACAGTAGATGAACAAATTATAGTTAGATAATGCAATAATAAAATCCAAAGTCTGCCTTAAAGGCCGGTAATGTGAATTTTCGATAATTTTAACCATCAAGAATAAATTCAAGAATAAATGTATAATAAACCAATTATTTGCAATAATGAAATCAATTATATTGAAATAAAGTGATAACGGAACCCAAATTCTACCTCAAAGACCGATAATATGAGTTATCGACGATCGTAACTTGTCAAGTACGCGGTCAACGATGAAAATAAAAGAAAATTTCTTAATTTTACCGAGATTATGATCGATAAGTGATTAAATACGAACGTACTGTTTAAACGAAGCAGATAGAAGCGTAGAAATGTTGATAAAGTCGAAATGAATGTACTAATAGTGACGTGGTAACGCTCGACGAGACGAATTTTCGCTCCACGACTCTCAAGGGTACAATGACGTCTCATGGTACGGTGCTCCGCGAAACTACGTCTTTCAGTTATTTCGCACCAATAGGAAAGCTCCGTTTGACGTGACAATATTCTGCGCCAATAGGCACGCTCCATTTAACTTCGCAATATATTACGCCAATAGGAGCGCTCGAGTTTCGTATACACGGGCGCGCGCAAATCTACCGTATTCAAACAGTCAAATTGATGAAATTCAGAAATAGAAAAGATATTTATGACAATATTCAGTAACAATTACGAATAAGATTATGTTCTTAATGAAAAGCTTTTATATTACGCGAATGTAACTGCCGCTATTAAACAAAATATGGTATTAGTAAGAATATTATGGTGGTATATTACATAATTGTTCATACAATTATTAATAAATATATTTCAGTAATACAGATATTGTAATAAATAGGAAAAACGTGACAAGAATGTTGGCAATATACAATAGTCTTTGAGAATTAATAGCGAAACTATCATGAAAAGCGAAATTTCTTTAATTGAAAATAATTTATTATCTTTATTTACTTTGCTATTAATTGATGTATGAATTCCAAAATTTGTATTACTTTAACATGTTGGTATATCAGGAAGTAAAACAAACTTATGCGTGTAAGAACATATTAGATTTCTAGATTTAATAAATAAATGTTGAACAATGGTATATGATTAGAGTTAAATCTTGAAAATTGATAAATTGTTATAAAATATTATGATGGGTCATCAAAGTAGAAAATGTTTGTAAAAGAATGCCGAAAAATCAATAACTATTACAAATTGACATATTACGTAGATTCTTTCCCTTTGAGACTCTTGACCACTGGTCAACTTCATGTTTGGCTATTATAGTAAAATTATGTTTGTCATAAACTGGTATTGAATGTAGATTAAAACAGTTTACGCCAAAAAACAGTACCATAGAAATGCAAATTTAGTTTTAGTCGATAAAAAATATAAAAATTATAAAAGTAAATTGTTGAAGGTGTCAATTTAACGAAAAACAAGAATCACAACATTATAAAATTGTGTTATAATGGGAATTCACCAAATCGTTACTGTTCGATTCACCTTATGTCACCTTGTCATGTATACGATATCAGGTATATAAGGAAGCCGTGTCTCGCGCGCGCGAACTCATTTGTGTTTGGACTCCTGTACCGTGAAGATCGAAGAAGAACTGGTAAGATTTAAATTATCAGTTTATAACGTTTAAACTATTACTTTATAACATTTAAACTATTAATTTACAACATTTAACTCATTAATTTATAACATTTATACCATTAATTTATAACATTTAAACTATTAATTTATGACATTTAAACTATTAATTTATAACATTTAAACCATTAATTTATAACATTTAAACAATTAATTTATAACATTCAAACAATTAATTTATAACATTTAAACAATTAATTTATAACATTTAAACTATTAATTTATAACATTTAAACTATTATTTTATAACATTTAAACAATTAATTTATAACATTTAAACTATTAATTTATAACATTTAAACTATTAATTTATAACATTTAAACAATTAATTTATAACATTTAAACAATTAATTTATAACATTTAAACCATTAATTTATAACATTTAAACCATTAATTTATAACATTTAAATTATTAATTAATAACATTTAAATTATTAATTTATAACATTTAAATTATTGATCTACAACATTTAAACTATTACTTTATAGCATTTAAGCCATTCATTTATGACAAATAAACTTGTAATTTGTAATATTTACGTTATTCATTTATAACAATTTGTTATTGATCTAAAACAATTACTTTATAAATTTTTAACAATTATACCAATGATTTATAAAAATATTCTTCCATGAATTTAAAATCGAGTTTTATTCTGTTACAGATTTTTCGCAACCTCTATTTCCACCATTGGATTTTCAACGATTCCCGCCTGATGTCAATCTTCCTGATGATATTCGCTGGGATGGCTCACCATCGATGGTAACGTCCTCTGTTTCTCCGCTACGAACGGTGAGTCGCATGCATTTATTTTCCTCCGGTCACTCAATCATTTCGTAGGACGAATGGTCCGAATCGGCACGGGTGACTGGTTGTATTACGTAGAATTTTTTTGCGAGCATAGTGACCGTGGGTATTTTTTATACCCGCGAGTAGTAACATTCTTTTTTTAAATTTACTAGTTTAGGATAGGTCTTCTTGCACATCGCGATTATAACAATTAGTCTTTCGATAATTAGTTTAAACATATACATTTTGAGAATATATTCGTGTCATTTAGAAATATGTATATTAATATTCAGTATAAATATTTGCAAAAGGCAAATATCT